>APFE031179050.1:0-27378 GCA_000404065.3 Pinus taeda | reverse complement strand
GTAAAAGGAGGATTTGGTTGCTGCATAGGAAATTGCATCGGATTAAAGGGTGGGTATTGCATTTGATTCGTGGGTGGGAAATTTGTTTGAAAAGGAGACTGATTATTCCAACGACTAAATGATGTTTTAGAACTCATACCTTGTCTTTGTGGCCATTGCCTCCTCTGTGTCATCAGGTACATTGCTTCAGCTTCTTCTTCAGTTGATTGCAGCGCTGCCTTTATTCCTGGCAAAGAAGGGCATTGCTGAGTCTCATGATCCTTTTCACAAATGGTACAAATTGGTACCTTATCCAATGGGCATTCCCGTAGTGGGTTCTTTCCTCTACATTTGGAGCAAAAGATAGCTAGGGAAGCTTCTACTTCTTCCTGTTTCTTTTTAACCTGCAGAGCATCAATTTGTGAAGCAAAAGAGCTTAACATTTCAGTTTTAAATTCTTCAAGCAGATTACCTATTTCGGCTCTTGTTTCTCCTCCACTTGCTAATTTCTGGACTCTTGAATATGTACTGTCCCTGATTTTAGATCTGCTTACTGCTCCTCTGGAACACCTCATACAGAGGTTGATAATCTCATCAAATGGTTGTTTGGAAATATCCCCTTTTCCAAGCATGTTTAGCATATCTAGGCAGTCATCTCGTACTCCTTTTAGTAGTATTGTCTTTAGAATATCATTACTCATGGTTGGATGATCTGATCACTACAGATTATACTGCAGTCTCTCTACAAAGTCCTCCAGATTCTCGTCCTCTTTCTGAACCATTTTAAATAATTCTTCCTTTCTTTCTCTTGTTCGACAATAATCCTGATATTTGGTCAGAAAACTTTCTTTCATCTGATCCCATGTAGTGATTACCTGAGCCCCTAGGCTCATAAACCATCTTAATGCGTTCCCTTTCACTGTTGCTGGAAACAGTTTTAACTTCTGAGCAGGAGTTACATAATCATAACTCCTACACAGTATATCAAATTCAAAGAGGAACTCATCGGGATCTTCAGAGGATAACCCATGAAAGTTAGGCAATGCTGCAGGTGGAATATTTTTCATAGGGATTGCTCCCCTTGGGAGATCCCCAATAGGAAATTCCAGGGTGGAAAGTGAGTTTTCCCCCCTTCCTTCTGCTCTGTTATCCTCCATTGTTCTTTTCCCCGAATCCCTGGCTCTGTCTTCGGTATCTTCTTTTTCTTCAGGTTCTTCTACTAGTTCCTCAATGTGCTCTGGTGTTTCCATCTTCCTTTCAGGCCCTAGTACTTCCTCCGTCTGATGATCTGTTTGGGAGGAATACTAGATCTGAGGTCTTCGGGAACTCGTTCTCTGGGATGTTTCGGCCTTTGAAATGATCTCGTTAATGAAAGTTTTTCTTCCGCCTCCTGTGCCCTTACTGCCTGTGAAGTTAGCCTTCTTGTGTCCTCTCATGCACCTGTTATTCTAAAGGAAAATCATTAATGCCTTTAAAAAAAAATTTAGTCGCCTTCCCGGCAACGACGCCAAAATGTTGGCTACTCGAATTGTTTATTGATTAAACAGTTGAGTACCACATTAATTTGTCAACCCGGGAAAGTCCTTTTGTTTCAAAGGTGACCTCGTACTGTATGAACTTTAATTCCAAAAGCATTAAAAGATGTAGTACAAGCAAATATATTTCCTATCAAACTCTTACTCTGTGTTACAGCAATCGTAAACTATTGCAGAAATGAAATGAAATTGATTAAAGGTAACAAATTTGCAGAAAAATGATGGCCGTTTGTAACAGAGGACCAGGACCCTGTCCTCAGAATAAGGATGTTCAGCACCTGCCTCTGTGACCAGTCACCAATACACACTGAAAATCCTATTCACCGGTGACACACTTCTCATAGCGCCAATCGATTAAAGGAACAACGTATCAGCAAAAAGGAAATATCAGAAGCAAGGCTAAACATGTACAGAAATAACACACACACTTAACAGGAAAGAAATGGATGAATCTTATGAAGAAGGTGGGCCCTGTCCCTCTCACAAGATTCCCCTGCACACAAATACTAAGTTAAAAGGCTCATAACAACGCTTTATTCATCTGCCAAAGAGTTCAATTACAACAGAGGTCCCGACCTTCTGCACTACAATATTCATGTATCACATGCTAGCTTTTCAACTGTAGATGTCTCCTCTTTATAGAGGAGACATCTATTACAATAGATTGTCATTATACATTCAGTTTAATTCTTCTATACAAAAATAGGAAATTAATTCCTGTTACAGCATACTGTTACAACAATGTATATCTTTGTCATCCTTTGTTTAATTGGATCCTTCCGCTGTTGAAAAACTGGTAGTCTTCGTCTATCTCCTCAGGGTCCTTGTGCTATCCTTGGTTATTCTGCTGCTGTTGTTGATTTGGTAAATCTCAACTGTTCCTTAAAACTCTTCATGTTGTTCCTGGTGTTCCCGCATCTCTGACTAAATTGGCTAATCGTGCTTTATCATTATCGGCCAAGTATAGTCTTGCCAGCTTCAGACGGTTACTGTTTCATCTTTTGCAAATTAAGACTTTTCCTGCTTTAGTCAGTTGTTGTTTCCCGTGTTGCAGCAACTGCACAGTTGCTGTTTCTGGTGTTGCAACAACTGTGAATTATGATTCTGTGGACTTTGAACAGTTCCAATCAATTGTCAGCGACTTAGCCAATTTCCAAAGATTAATTGTAAAGATAACATGAATATATGTTGAATAATTAAACATATAGCAAATGAGGAGAGTTACTTCATACCTTGGGATGATGAGGTCAAAAATGATATCAAGGGTTTCTATTTATAGGCTAAAAAGGGTAATATCATAACAAAATATGAGGTCAAAAGTAGACAATATGGAGTCCTAACATTCAGAAAGACCCAGATCATAATATTTAGAGACAAAAGCATGCGTCAATACTTAGATCTAGTCAATCCATGAGCATTTCATACAATTTAAAGTCATTTTAGGTCTCATGATCCTGATCCATCATTGTATTCATTAGTGCATAATTATTTTAGATTTGTGTGTCTAATATGGCCCTAACAATGCAAATATACTTCAGATTGAAGTATTCATCAAAAACCCTTTCAGATGAACACTTAGCACTTTGATCTTCACCTTCTTATATAGTTAAAGCCTTAGCCAATACCATGAGTCAAAACTACACTAGTGCGATGGTAATCTGGGATGGGATCAAGTAACCATTACTGCACTCAATATTGTGGGCCGATATCATGATAAGGACCCTTGGTATTCTTCAATTAGTGTGTCAGCATGTATGTGACTTTTCTTCTTTGTACCTGCGTGTATAAACGACTTGGCCTTGATGAACCCGCGTATAGATCTTTAGATATTCACTTTTATCAAACCTCTGATTTTGATATGTAAACATTTGTCCCAACATTTTGTCATTTATTCCATCACTCTATCACCTTTGAACTAACCCTGGATTAATCTAGTTACCATATACTTGTTCTATGACAAGTGAGTTGCCATCAAGGACAACACATGCATCATAATGCCAACAATGGAGGTTTTCAATCAATGAGGCAATCTCAAGAACCTCAAAGGAGGTTTCCACTTGAGATTTTATTTTTTTATTTCTTTTTCTATCCTACTCTAATTGAAAAAACAACATTCCTTTAAAGTATAGGAATACTTCCAATGGAGCCATGTGAACATCAAGATGACAGATAAAATCATGTGTAGGCCCAAACAATATGCTTTGCCATGTACCTAAATATGAGATACGAACTTCTTTGACTGAGATGCAATAAAAAATTGTTGAAGAAGAGTGTGTTGTTGTAACTTAATAATTTTTTGGAACCATATTTCAATATAATTGTGATGCCCCTGGTCCACTTGCTGATTTGGATCATCTTGGATGTCTTATTCTTCCATGACATTCAGATCTTCTTGTAACTCCCTCGATCTCTAATTTTGATGTGTGCTCTTTATCAACTGTATCCCATGATTCTATGGTCTTCTCATTTAAATCATCTTTTTTTAAATGTTGTCCTTCAATGACATCAATATAATTATTTTTTTCAACACTCTTCCTGAGCTAAGATGAATACCATTTAGATCAAGACTAGATATTATAATTGTTGTACCTCAACATTGTAAGTGGGTTGAGCTACTTGTGTGGGTTTGTGAATGGTGGTACAGGTACTTGAGTGAGAGTGGACATTTGAGATGGATGTGGTCGGGGTCATGGTTGTGGTAGAGGTGGATGGTCGGGATATCATGAAGTTGGGCATGGAGGATATTTAGGATAATATTGAGGGTATTGTGGATTTCTCCCATAATGTTCTTGCCAATGTTATTACCAATATTAGTTTTGGGGTTGAGATGGCCATGGTTTCCAAGGAAAGGGTGTGTTCCAATTACTTTGAGATAGATGTGAATAACCTTGAAATTATGAATTAGGCTCTTGCATCATGCCAAGTTGACTAGACTGTCATATTCTTCTTGGAGCTACATAACATAGTTTCTTTGGGGATTGAATTGCTCCATTGTCCTCTTTGTAAAATTACCTTGACCTTGGTAGTGATGGGAAATATTTAATAACATGTGATTATGCATGGACACCACAAATATCAACATATTATTTTCCTCATCTTGAATTCTTAACATTTCTATTTTTTCACTTAGATTGCTAAGAATTTTTGTTTTAAAGTCATCAAAAAAATTCCAAGTTCAGCTTGACTTACCGATCTTGATTCCTATTTACTTACTCTTTCCTTTCCTCTTGATATGTTCTTTCATGTTTCAAAAATTTCTTCAAATGATAATTGGTATACATTACCTCTACTCATTAGATCAAGAAGATCAATCCAATCATCCCTAATTGTTCTAAGTAAGAGGGTTTTTAGTGTGTCAGATCCTAAATTATTTAATTTTTCCCTCTTAACATTATGCATGAGTCTATTTATTAGATCCTCAAGGCTCTCATCTTTTTTCTGATTCATCCTAAATATTTCTTCTTTAAGATTGTGATCTTTATATTTTTCTAGAAATATGTTTTGCATATCATTCCATGATCTTCTTGAATTAGTCCCTAAACTCATGAACCATTTAAGAGATCTATCATTCAATGTTGCCAAAATCAATCTCAACTTTTGAGTGTTTAGTAAGTAACCATAATATATACAAAGGATTTAAAATTAACAGAGAAAGGTTTCTGAATCCTTTGACCTCATACCATGGAAGTTGGGAAGGAATGATGGAGGAATGTTCTTCATATGAACGTTGATATCAATATATTGAATGGTAAATCCAAGATGAAATTTTTCATTGTCATCATCTCCATCCATTTCTTCTATATTCTCTGCCACCTCTTCTTCTTCTTCCTAAAAAAGTGGATGGTGGTGTGGCTCTTACTGCACCACATGATAAAATGGAGGGGGGAGGGATTGGTGTTGGAGAAGTGTTTTTGTATTATACTTTTGAATAAAAATGCTAATGCAATGCAATTTTATGTTCTTGAAATGAAAGAGGCGTAATTTTTTTTTTTTGTTTTTGTGGAAAGTAAAAGAAATGAGTTAATTATGGAAGAAAACAATGCATACTTTAACACCTCCTCAACAACGATGCCAAAAAGGGATAAGCATCATTATTGCAACATGAATGGTGCAACTCCCAAGGATACCAACTTTAATTATTAACCCAGGGTTCTTACAAACTTAAGAGGTCTCGAAACTATATGTGAAGCATACAATGTGTCCTTATTTTTTTGATTTGAGGTAATGGAGTGAATGTCATGAAATCAAAGAAAAAATGGAATTGTAACTCTACTCTATTTTCAAGAAATGGAAATGCTACTTGCTAAACTTGTAAATTCTAACTAATCAATTCATGAAAGGAAAAATGTTAACCTTCTTGTAGAAAGAAAGTTATTTTATCTTGCATAAGTAATCAAAATACGAATCAGAATTTCATGTACCATCTAGCTAGTTCACACTTGCTTGTAAATCAGTGACCTACTTGCATCATACTTGTGATAAAGAAACTAAGTCTACTCTATTTTTGCAGTGAATAAAAGGAAGGGTTGGAGTGGCTTAAGAGATTCCCATGATCATAAAATCATAGTTGGAGGTCATTATTTATCTAGATAAAGTCATAATTGCAGTGGGGATCAAAATTGATGAAGGAAAGCAGTGTTACAGGTTTGCTACAGGAAGGGACATATTTCCTATAGGAGAAGACATAATTACTATAGGAGGAGATAAATCGTTGAATGACCAAGTAAATCAACTGATAATATGATGGGACAAATTTTTTAATTGCATAAGATGCCTTCGGTCTCCATTCCAAGTAGAATCATTGCAAAATATCCCTGTTAACACGTGCTAGAAAATACCATAAAATTACTAGTCTAAAATATAGAAATTCGAGAATTAGTGAGCTACTTAACCTATCAAATGCCTAACATAATCAAGTGAAAATGCGATGGTTTTTTTTTTTTTTGCAACTTGAACGTTTTTATGAACTAATACAAGTGGAATCAAATCAAATTAATCTTATTAACATGTTCTAAAAAATAGCATAAAATTACTACTATTTGCTACAAGGGGCTTCCAGAAATTTTAGATTTGTGAATAAGTAAACTAATCCAAGTAGCTCAATGATGACAATGACCTTTCAAAGATATTACAAGGATGAAATCATGTTTGTGACTCTACAAATAACTTGCAAAAGAACTCACTTCAACCATTTAACCCAATCCTCCAACAAAAAATCATCAATATTAAATGTAGAAATAGGAAAAAAAAGAACAAGAGATGCATGTGAATAAGAAGTGAAAAGAAGAAAAGTAAATTATACAAAAGGGATCTGAGGCTCCTAGGAGGTCAAAGCCCAAGGAAACTCAAATTCCTATCGAGGAAACCAATATTTAGAAGCTAAAAAAGTTTCCAAACTTCATTATTTGATTAAATCCAAGTACATCCATGCTAGAAATGAAAGTGGATTTGCAAAAATACAAGCTTTCTCCACAAGAAGACTAAAACATACCTGCCCCTAGAGGAAAATTCTAATTGTTACTTATAAAAAATGATGAGGAAGCATTCTCCTTGAAAGGAAGAAGCTTTCCCCTCCAAAATCCCTCAAATAGTGGATTTGGTTCCCAACACTAGGAATCTACATTAAATGACAAGGAACACATCCCTATATTTTCTCAATCACAGGAGCTCCAAAATTTGTGAAATAATTTCATAATATACTATTAATTTATTATCCAATCTTGACCCTCCTGTATTAGGGAGAAAGTACCTAGATTATCTCCTCCAAATATTCATAATTTGCCCAATATTCTACAAAAATAAATAATATTAGGCACAAATATGCAATTATCTTTAAAACTTCCTAATGAACATATTAAAGCTAAAAAAAATTATCAAGTGTAGAAGGAGAGGTTTAATATAGACTTCATGTTCCTAATAAAGGTTAGATGGGCATTAATTTGTGTCTAATTTAGAGGTCCATCATAATTCCCTATTGAAACTGTTGTTCATCCTCTAAGCAACCTATCCATCATCTTGCCTTATTGTTCTTTTCTTATGCCTCAGACGACTTGATCCTGAATCACTCAAGTTAGTTCTTCTCCTAGGAATTAGGGAGGACATTCTGGAAACCCTCCACATGATGTCCAGGGGAGACATTTATCAAGTATCCTATGAAGACATCAAAACATTATTCAAAAACCATTATAGGGGTGCTAGGAAGAAGGGTAGGGATAGTCAAGCTTTGATCAATTCATCTCCCTCCAAAACATCCATAAAGAATGAAATTGGAAACCCGTTGGAGGAATCTAAAAGTGAAATGTTGCATACCTTTACTTTGAAAATGTATGCCATGTAGATCAAGAGGAGACAAGAGGGAGCAGAGAGGGCCTTAGCTAGTTTTTTCCCTAAATGCACTAGAAGGCACCCTAAAAATGAATGCCCATTAAATGTCCAAGAGGTTTGCTCAGTCCACACCTCCTTCTTTGCGTTATGCACCTCAATATCCTCCCCAACCATATACGTCTCCACATCCTCAGTGGAATAACCCATCACAAGGGTGGAGGCCTCAATTCAACCAACCTCCTGCTTTACATCCTCCACCTCCATCCAACCACAACCTCGACCACATCCATATTAACGCTCCACTCCCACTCAACTACCTGTATCACCATTTCCAAACCCACATAAGGAAGTAACTCAACTCATTTGTGATGCTGAGGTACAACACTTCCTAATATCTCCTTTTGATCTCAATGGTATTCATATTAGCTCAAGAAGAGTATTGCAAAAAAAATATTCTCTTGATGTCATTGAAGGAAAACAATTAAGAAGAATAAGATTCAAATGAGAAGACCAAAGAATCATTAGTTTCAATTGATGAAAAGAAGACATTAGAATCATATATTAAGAAAGTTCCCTCATGTTTACCATCAAATCCTCCATGTGTTGAAGAGAACATTCTGTTGGAAATAATATTGAGAGGGGGGTGAATTAGTATTAGTCAAATCAATAACTTTTTCTTTTCATACTTAAATTTATATACACTACTTTAGTGAAGGTAACTCGCATGTACATGAAACTGTACTTAAGGCAACCATCATATATCCAACAAACTTATGATTCAGTTAATTCATCATATGTTGATCTTTAATCAATGCATCATTACTTCATTAACCATATAAATAGTAACCATGTGCAACAATATCAAAACAAACCATCACACATAAGAAACACAAATGAACACTAAGATTTAAGGTGGAAACCCAATGCAGGACAAAAACCACCTACTGTTGTATTCTTTTAATATAAGAAAAGCTTGTTTACAATCTTGTACTGGTGCAGACTCATACCAATACGCAGGCACCCACCTGCAGAAGGCTACATCCTTCTCTCATTCTCCAGCTTCTACTGGAAGGGAGCTACAACACTATAGCTCTTCTGCTAGCCGATATGTTTACTAGTACATAGGCACTGACCTACAGAAGGCTACAACCTTCTCTCTTCCTCTAGGGACCATGTTTCATAAATTTTCATACTGGATACTACTGGAACACAACACCACAATCCGAAGGCCACGTTTCATTTAATTTTCATACTGGACACATCAACAATATCATAACTGCAATACAATCATCAAGTACATCTGCATCAACCAATCACTGAAACTCAATCATCATAACCTAAATCTGATCTTTCAGAACACTATCACCAGAATACAGTCACCAGAACCCAACGTAGAACCCAAAACTCTGCAACAACAAATAGAAACAACTGAAACGTACTTCATAAGGTATACACTACTTCCATGTGTCGAACCAGCGTGTATACACACTTTTATCAAATCCAACCAGCGTACACATCTTTAAATATTAATTCATAATTTTGCAGCTATTCTAGACTTCAGTTATACCCAGATCATAACATTTACAAAATAGCATATGCGTCAGTATTCAGATCTGGACTATACATGATCAAACCATATCATGATAATTCATTTCAAGCCTTAAGATCTCAATCCATCATTAGATATTATCCCTCATCAACTACTAAGGTTCATCCTTGGTTTAGATCAAGCAAAGCACCATAAGCCAATAACCCGCATACTAGATCTCACACTTCATCAGTTATTCGATACTTGCACCCCTTTGCCTAATGATCTTCTCCTCCTTATATAGTTTTAGGCATTTCTCAATACCATGGATCAAAACCACTTAAGACCAATACCTTGGACCAAATACCTAGGGTCAATACCTTGGACCAAATAACCTGGACCAATACCATGGATCAAAATACCTTGGACCAAAAACTTATTTTACGTATACGCTACTTGTGTTCAGTGAACTTGCATGTATATGCTGCTTGGTCAAGGTGAACCTATGTATACCTCTCTTTCTTGGTTCTTTGTAGTCTGAACTATAATTCTTTTTTGTTGACATGCTGCACTATGATCTTTCATTTGAGTGAGTTGCCATCAAGGACAACACCTGTATCATAATGGCAACAATCTCCCCCTTTGGACTTGATGGCAACAACAACGCCAAGTCACTCTCCCCCTTTGACATCAACGGAAAAGGGTGGACCAAGATATTTTATCCCTTTGACATACATTATGTTGTTCATGCTCCCCCTGAGTACATGCTGAATTCTATGATTGAGCTCCTCTTTTGTACATGCTGAGATGCGCTGAAACTATCCATGCTCCCCATGAGCACAAGCAAAGTCTACAAGAAGATTTTATAAAAGAATAACATGACTCTATAACTCAACTATGTGAGGATAACCTTCCTATCACCAATGACTCATACATACATCCATCTCCCAACCAAGTAGGGATATACCAAATTTGACTCATCTACCTAACCAAGTGGGGATATACCAAATGTTTATAAATGACTGACATAGAAAATATTACATCATCCTTCTCATGCATGGTGTGGTTATAAGTTAGGTCTTTTCAAGACCTTTGCATAAAATGATATACATGACATTTATAACAAGGAAAACTGATCTAAACAAGACCATGATAGTTATCAGCAACTATCATATGGTCTGCACCATCAGCAACATCAAGATCAACAGCCTATATATTTCCATCACTAAAAGAGTCACTTGAATCAAAACAACTATGTGGATCTGTACAAAGATATTCTAAGATAATGCCAACAATGCATTAGAAGAAGCATATTCTCCCCTTGAACCTGTGCCAACTTATGGGCACCAACACATTTCTACATATCATCAAAAAATTGTAACTATCATCAAACAAAGTAGATAAGTGACTGAACCATATCATACTCCTTTTCCTGAGTCTATCCCACTGCTTTTCCCTCAAAACACCATATACACGACTATGCAACTTCTATCTCGCATATATACCTAACTTCTCTTCATAATAATTGCATATGATACTTGGCATACTGAAGTTTTACACTTTTAGCTTCCCCTAGATCTGTTATGTTTGCAAACTAATCTATGCCACATCTTTCTAATAATAATTCCATCTTCTTCAATACCTTGGATATTGATGATGTATGCTCCTTTTGGTTTGGTGTCCGAAATTTACTAATGCATTCCTTTACTTTATGTCCAAACTTGTTACACGCATAACATCCTACATGTTTCATATTCTTTTTATTGCAATCAACATCTTTATGACCAAACATATTGCAAACAAAAAAATATCCCTTAAAGTACTTGGAATGTGATGATATTTCTCTGTGATGGTCTTGAACCATTCTACTTCTGCATCTGGCTACAACATGTCCAAAGTTATGACATATAAATCATTTAGCACCATTCATCAAAGAAAATAACTGACTATCACTTCCACAGTTAGGAGTAAAAGATTTTCTTTGAAGAATTTCTTTCCTTGGTTGTTGATGGGGTTGACTTTTTATCTCCTTGTTGAGCATCTCAGATTTTTTATTGGAGTTTCTTACCTCATCTTGTGAGCTAGATTCACCTTCATGAAAACCCAAACCAATTTTTATAATGGGCAAATGCTAAACTTTGAAGATTTCATCTAACGTTTCTGATCCTTTAGCAAATATAAGATTTAGAGTCTTTTTCTTTTCAAGTTCTTTTCTTAGACTTACTACTTCACATTCTAATACTTCATTGTGTTTGTCCTTTTCAATGAGTTGATATGTCACTCTATTTATGATATCCTTTTCTACCAAACTGAATTTAAGTTGTCTAATTTCTTTAAGGAAATCTTCCTTTTCTAAGGCATTATTTTCATATGCCATGAATAGTTTAATTTCTTGATCATCTTCATCACTATTGGACAAGCCATCACTATCATCATGAGTATAATAACTTCTATTACCTTTTTCAGACATCTTTCCTTTGACATGAGGGCATCTAGTAGTGTAATGACCAACTGTACCACAAGAAAAGCATTTGAAAGGTAGTTTACCTTTGAACCTTCCAGAACCCCATTGAATATTTTTGACAAAATTTACCTCATCTTCTTCTTCTAAAATGTGTCCTAATTCATTGTGTCTTTATTTTTATTTTCCCTTTGCTGATGATTTAAATGCAACTACTCTCATATCTGATGGTCCTCCTTTTCTCATCTCAAAGGTAGTTAAGATTCCGTGAAGCGGTGTCATAGTGATATTCTGTAGATCCTATTTTTCTTCTATGGCAGACACTTTGTGTTCAATTTTAGTAGACAAGGATCTCAAAAATTTCTCAACTAAGGTAACTTCCTTAATTTCTTCACCCAGATTCTTCATACAATTGACAACCTCATCTATACGTAGGAAGTAACTGGCTATGCTTTCATCACTATGCATCTTAAGAGTTTCATATTGAATTCTAAGAGTTTGAAGCTTAGCATGTTTTACCTAAGAGTCTCCTTTGTAGCTTAGAAAAATTTTGACCCATATTTATTTGGCTGATTTGAGCTGCATGACTTTGACAAACTCTGATTTTGACAAAATTCCCAATAAAATAGTGGCAACTTTGGCATTGGTTTCATATTGCTTCTTTTATGTCGTGTTTATAGGAATTGTTGCTGGAAAGTTATATCCTCCTTCCACAATTTCCCATACATTTGTTCCAAGAGATTGTAGATAGACTATGGTTCTTGTTTTCCAATAAATAAAATTTCTTCCATCGAATATTGGTGGTCTGATGGATCCTGTACTTTCTTCATTACTCATCTTGATGGATCTTCCTTCAAGCAATCAATCTTCTTACGAAGGACCTGCTCTGATACCAATTGTTGGAAATAATACTGAGAGGGGGGGGGGGGGGTGGTGTGAATTAGTATTAGTCAAATCAATAACTTCTTCTTTTCATACTTAAATTTATATATGCTACTTCAATGAAGGTAACTCACATGTACATGCAACTGTATTTAAGGCAACCAACGTATATCCAGCAAACTTATGATTCAGTTAATTCATCATATGTTGATCTTTAATCAATGCATCAGTACCTCATTAACCATATAAATAGTAACCATATGCGGTAATATTAGAACAAACCATCACACATAAGAAACACAAATAAACACCACGATTTAAGGTGGAAACCCAATGCATGACAAAAACCACCAGCTGTCGTCTTCTTTTAATATAAGAAAAACCTGTTTACAATCTTGTATTGGTGCAGACTCATGCCAGTATGTAGGCACACCTGCAGAAGGCTACAACCTTCTCTTGTTCTTCAGATCCTACTAGAAGGGAGCTACATCCCCCTAGCTCTTGTACTAGCCAATATGTTTACTAGTACACAAGCACTGACCTACAGAAGACTACAACCTTCTCTCTTCCGCCAGGGACCACGTTTCATAAATTTTCATACTAAATACTCTTGGAACACAACACCACAATCTGAAGGCCACATTTCATTCAATTCTCATATTGGACCCATCAACAATATCGTAACTGCAATACAATCATCAAGTACATTTGCATCAACCAATCACTGAAACTCAATCATCATAACTTGAATCTGATCATTCAGAACACTGTCACCAGAATACAGTCACCAGAACCCAAAGCAAAACCCAGAAATCTACAACAGCAAACAAAAACAACTGAAACATACTTCATAAGGTATACACTACTTCCATGTGTCAAACCAGTGTGTATACACAATTTTATCAAAGCCAACCAGTGTACACATCTGTAAATATTAATTCATAATTTTGCAGCTATTCCAGACTTCAGTTATACCCAGATCATAACATTTACATAATAACATATGCGTCAATATTCAAATCTAGACTATACATGATCAAACAATATAATGATAATTTATTTCAAGCCTTAAGATCTCGATCCATCATTAGATCTTATCCCTCATCAACCGCTAAGGTTCATCCTTGGTTCAGATCAAGCAAAGAACCATAAGCCAATAACCTGCATACTAGATCTCACACTTCAGCAGATATTCGATACTTGCACCCCTCGGCCTAATGATCTTCTCCTCCTTATATAGTTTTAGGTCTTTCTCAATACCATGGATCAAAACCACTTAGGACCAATACCTTGGACCAAATACCTAGGGTCAATACCTCAGACCAAATACCTTGGACCAATACCATGGATCAAAATACCTTGGGCCAAATACCTCGGACCAAAAACTTAGTTTTCCAACATATACACACTTTTCCTTCTGTGAAAGTGCATGTGTACGTATACGCTACTTTTGCTCAGTGAACCTGCGTGTATACACAACTTGGTCAAGGTGAACCTGCGTATACCTCTCTTTCTTCATTCTTTGTAGTCTGAACTGTAATTCTTTGTTGTTGACATGCTGCACTGTGATCTTTTATCTAAGTGAGTTTCCATGAAGGACAACACCTGTACCATAATGCCAACGCAATCAATGAGAAGAGGAATATTTGAATGTCATGATAGAAGAGGACATAGAAAGAGATCCAAATGTGAAAATGGACTAAGGGCATCACAAATATATTGAAATATGGTTCCAAACAATCATTAAGTTGTAGCAACCCACTCTTGTTCAACAATTACTGATCTCATCTCAATCAAAGAAGTTGGTCTCTCATATTCAGGTACATGTCAAAACATATATTTCATGCCTACACATCAGTTTATCTGTCATCTTGATGTGCATATGGATCCATTGGAAGTATTCCTATAATTGAAATAGATTCTATTTTTCAAGTAGAACACGATAGAAAACAAATAAAAAAATAAGGGGAAAAATAAAATCTCAAGGGAAAACCTTGTTTGAGGCACGTGAGATTGACTCGTTGATTGAAAACCTCCATTAGGTGATTAATGGGTTGGAAAAAGAAAAAATAGAATTAGTTCTTCGTCACAGATTCGGCTAGTAGGAAAATACTTTATATGCAAGTATGAATTAGATAAATGATGCATGAAATCTTGAGTTGTGAGTTAGTAGAATAATTTTTTGGCTTCAAGTGAATTTGATAGCTAGATGGTTGATTGAAATTAGTGTAGTTTCCTTTATTCTTGTAGCATAACTCTTGTGTTCTTTCATGAATTGATGCAATAACAGCATTTGCAGATTAGATTTGAAAATAATTTACTTTTTCTACACTAGGGCTAGCTTTTAAATTTCAATTTCACTTGTTAATTCCCACTAATTCAGTAAAAGAATGGTCTTGGAGCCCTAATGATTAGATGACCTAGTTTAGGGTGGCATGAGTAGAATTCCATATACAATGTATATAGAACTGTCACCTCGAATTTTGTATGAACCCCGAGTTGATAAATAAAGTTGAGGATCCTCTTGGAGTTGTAACACTCTGTCTTCTCTTGTAGAAAATATGTCCCTTCCTGTAGCAAACCTGTAACACCACTTTCCTTCATATGTTTTGATCCCCACTACAACTATGACTTAGTCTAGATGAATAATGACCCCCAGCTATGATTTTATGATTAGGGAGATCTCCTAAGCCACTCCAACCCTTCCTTTTATTCACTACAAAAACATACTAGCTTGAGTTTCTTTATCACAAGTATGATGAAAATAGGTTACTAATTTACAAGCAAATTGCGATCAAAGTAGATGGTACATGCAATTATGATTGGTAGTTTGATGAATTATGCAAGATAAAATAAGTTGCTTTATTAAAGTAGATTAACCTTTTTCCTTTCATGAATTAATTAGTTAGAATTTACAAGTTGAGAAAGTAGCATTTCCATTTCTTGCAAATAGAGTAACAATTCCATTTTTTCTTTGATTTCATGAAATTTACTCCATTCCATCATATCAATAAAATAAGGAAACATTATATGCTGCACATATAGTGCCGATACCTCTTAAGTTTGTACGAACCCCAGGTTGATAATTAGAGTTGGTAGCCTTGCGAGTTGCAACATTCTTGTTGCAATACTGAGGCTCATCAATGATTTGTTAATGGATGTGTACAATCTATCATTCGATGAGTTCCAAAGGGGGATTATACAAGCACAAAGAAAGAACTTTCTAGATGATCACGCATCATATGCATTCGTTAGAGAAAGGGTGGTAGTATTGGACATCAGGAAACATCCAAATGCCATTGCGGTAGAAAACTTGGCCTATTCATGAGCAACAAGATAAACATTTAGTATTTGATGAATGATAATGATAAATTAGCATAGATCTTGTACGCTTCTAGGAAGAGACATAAGAACTTTGCGCAAAAATGAAAAATGTAGTTTTCGCACAAGTTCATTTGGAGGAAATGAGAGTAATGATACTTGTTGAAGTATAAACACTTGTAGAAACCATATGGAATCTCTCTGAGGGGTTTGTCACCGTACATAAAGAATTTGCTCGTTTTCATGGCTTATAGTAGAAAAGCAAAGAGTTTGTTAACTATCAAGAACATACAAGATTCCATTGCATATTTTCAAGAGTGGACAATGCAATATGGAGGGGCACTATTTGACTTAATAAATAATATGAAGCCACAAACAAAGTTGAAGAAAGTGAAAGTTCGAATGTTGATTCAAAACAACAAGCACCTTGCCTCATTCATTAGAAACATTCAGGCCTCATATGTATGGTTGGTCAGTAGTTTGGATGTCATGGTGAGAACACACCAGATCCCATCAGTCGGTTCACTCACCAAAGATAAACCCTCAGAGCCAAGTTTGACAGGAGATCAAAGATTACTTGGAGTAGCTGAGACAAAATGCCACCAAGGAAGCCTTGGATGTTAATAGATAGAACATGCATAATTACATTGATGATACTATCCAAGCTAGAAAAGTATTGTGCATGCTTCAGAACGAATTTGAAATGGGTTCCAAAACATTGTACCCAAATGCCATGGAGGCAAGAGTTCGCTTCCAACCAGACATTATCACGTAGTTTGGGGATATCATCACACAATATCAAGATTGGCACTGATATGTGATTGAGAAGCAACAATTGGAGGTTGTTAATATAGAATTATACCAAACTCAAGCACCATAGTGTTGTGTCTTGTTAGGCTATCAAGTTGTCTCTACCCTATTTTGTCTCATAGGGGTACAAGTGTAAAATGTAATATTTTTTGTAATTACATTGTACGTGAAATTCAAGGTCTCAATATTGAAATATGAAGAGTCATCATGTAATGTAATGTGTAATGTTATAAAGAAATGAAGAGTCATGAAGGTAGTCCAAAGGTCAAAAAGGGGAGTTGAAGAGTCATCCACCCCCTTGTCATAAATAAAACCTCATAACTCATGTAAGGGGCTTTTGGGAGCCAATATTTTGGCTAGGCTTAGGATTAGGAAGAAATTGGAGTATTGTGAAGAGCCTTGGCTTCTCTGTAGTGGAGAGAGAGTACACTTATTTGAAGGAGAAGGTGTTCTTGACTTTAATGTTCCAATATTGGGGCTAGTGGTGTGTCAATGGTGTATGTAGGAAAGGAACTTTCACTTATAATAATAAAATCATAGCCAACACACTTTCATGCATATGTTGTGAATACAATAGGACTATTCTTGTTTTATTTCAAATGTATCTTATTTAACTTACGATTATGGTTATGAATTATTTCATTTTAATTTATATAAATCTTGTTGAATGCCTATTTTTGTATTAATTCATCACTTTAACTTGTGGACTATTCTTCATCTTAGCTTGTGATGTCATTTCGATTGTGTGTTCCTTTCAAGTTGTGTACTATTACAGGGTTCCAAGGGGTGCACTTCCTTTCCCTTCATGTTTTGGGACATTCATGCATCGCACTTGACACTCCATAGGGTCACACACTTTCTCTCACACAAAGTTACCATACTTCACTCTACACGTTTTCGCGATCAAGGCATAACATTACCACCCACTACTAGGACTCCTACTCCAAACGGTGTGAGGTCTATTTGGGACTTCATATCAGGAAGATCCATTAAATTTTGGTAGGTCCAACACCATCAACATTTATACCGCTAGAAGGAGGGCTAGAAGATAAACTAAGCCCTTGAAGTCTGTTTTGAACTTATGTACTCAATTAATGACTTTTTCCACAATCATAGCCCTAACATTTTTTTCTTGAAACATAAGTCCACAAGTGTGATCAAGAATTGTAGATGACTTGTCAACTTTGAAATTCAATGGTGAGGGTAGGATAACCTTACTTGCATTCTGCTCCTTTTCTTGAATTCTGCACATAGCACAACATCCACTGTGAGGATTTTTCTTGTAGGTTGTTCATCCTCACATTCGAAGGGTATGTAAGGCAATGGTGTCACACATTGACCAATTCCTCCATACACTCTTTCGAGAATTTTGTCACAGAAATGTTTCACACTTTTGAAATGTATTATCATAAACATTTGTGCAAGAAAAATTTAGAATCGCAGAAATCACCTAATGAATCGTTGCATCATTTTCACAATCACTTCATGCATTTGTGTTTTGAGTTTTTAAAAGATGAAGTTGGTTGCTAGTTCTTGACAAAAACATTTCACTATATTGTTCACATTTCAGAAAATTTGCATGAGTTAGAATCTTTTGAACCTCTCCCAACATACCTTTTTGTTAAATATTCTAAATTTGTGATGGACAAGGTTGTTGTTCCAAGTGACGCTTCATCCCCTCCTCGTAAAAAACTCTAGTTCCACAGGTTGAGATAGGAGAAGTTGAAAATTCATCTGTTGATCTACCACCATCTTCTCCCACCCCACTTACTCATAATTTCATTGCAGGGTTGGACTGTCAATTCGATGGTTATAATAAAGTGTTATCTCCTCTTCCTCTATCCTTTGGTCACTCTAATCCTACGAATTATGACTTTTCATGTTCACCTGTTTCAAATCTCTCTTGTGATGTTCACAAGGATCAATTTCTAGATGGAGTTTGATCTAGGTGGATATTGGTGTCCAGCTATCAAATCCACTTGGACCCCCACCATTGTTTCTTTCAGCTTTTCAGTTTCCCTAATTGTAGCCCAATTTACTATTTTTAGCAGTTTTTTCGGGTCCTAAAATTTCGGAGCCATTTTGAGGCCCTAAATGACAATTTTTTAGGAAAAATAGGAGAAACATAGGTCTATGGATTGATGTTTCTCTTCCTGAAGTTGTAGTTCTTGGATAGATCTTTCTAATGAGATACTGTGCGCATCAAATGGAGATCGTATGCCAAAGTTACGACCTTGGGAAGTTGATGTACCAATTTACCCAAATAGGGCCCACAGTTTGGTGTTTCATCTTCTAAGGTTACGTTTTGGGATGTTAAGGGTTTTCCATTGTTTCTCAACAACAAATAGATGTTCAAGCCTCATTATAACACAGTTCAGAGGCATGTAGCCACCACATCTCTTCTTAGAGATAAGCTACGATTGCCTTAGCTGGTTTATTTCCAATTATGTTTGTAAGCATATTTCAGTATTTTACATTAATTAAATGAAGTATTATTTCCATTGCATCTCTGTGCTTATGGTTATCTTTGTAATTTGTTGCATTCCTATTTAAATCTAGATCAGTGGTATCAGAGCAGTCTTCTTTTTCTCTGTTTTTTTACATGTTCCCAATGAGGTCGAGATATAAGGAGTTAGGACTTGAATTGGTCGAACCTTTACAAGACCAGCCTCGAAAATCTGCATGGCCTCACATGGCGGATGAAAAGAAAGATGAGTGGGTTAGAGATCCTATCAAAATCTTTCTCAAAGAAGCCCTCGAGTGACAAAGGAACGTGATGATGGACAACTTTTCCCAGATCCTTCAGCGGCTACCCAGGGGCGACGCATCAGCTTCAAACAGCTACTCTAGAAACACCACAGTGTTTAAGGTACAAGTTAATGTTGAAATCCCAATATTCAAGGGGCAGATGGATGCAGATGTCGTCGATGAATGGTTAAATCTGCTAGCGGGTTATTTTTCTGTTCATGATTTTTCTAGCCGAGAAAAGATTATTTTCGCTCTTCTCAAAGCAACCCCCTACGTCAAGGACTGGTGGGAAACCTACTGTGAGTAGAAGGATGAAAGTATAGGCTCACTATTTTCAGTCGCACCCACATGGGATTCATTCCAAGATGCCATCAAGGGTTAGTACTACCCTATCAGAAGCTATGAGGATCAATATATAAAGTGGACCATGGTGCGGTAGGGAAGGGACCAAGATGTGCGAGAGTTTACCAATATTTTCCATACCCTTCGCACAAAGTTGGGTATAAAGGATTCAAAGAAGCATTTGATACTCAAATACCATGGCTACCTGCACAAGTACATACAAGAAGAAATAGAATTCCTGAACATCTCCTCGCTTGGCATGACATACTGATATGTCGTCAAGGTCGAGCAAAAGTTTAAACAGAAGAAGTGAGACTTTGGATCTGAGAATCTGAAGCAAGGAAAAGGTGCCCCCAAATCGCAAAACAAAGGACAAAGCCAAGGTGGGGTAGCCCAAGACATCCCTCCAAAGTTGTAAGCAAATAACAGTGTTGTGAAGCCAAAAAAGGACACAAGAAAGTGGTGTGAGTTCCATAAGAGCTCCACTCACAACATAAGTGAGTGTCGGGCTAAACAGTCACTAGTGGCTGAGCTAAAGGTTTCAGAATTAGATGCATGTTCTAACTGTGAGTTAGAATCTGACAAGGGGAATGACAAAGGGAAGTAGATTATCGATGTGGAGCCCAACGCCACCATTGCCACCACGAAGATCTAGAAGGAGGAACTCGAAGATCCAGAGGAGGAGGAGTGTCTCTTCCACTCCGAGATGTGGGTAAAGGGCTCCCTGCTATAGTTCATTGTCGACAGTAAGAGCCAAAAGAACCTCATTTCGGCAGAGGCCATGAAGTGACTGGGCTTACCAACCATATCACATCCACAACCGTACACCATCAGGTGGCTTCACCAAGGATGAGATCTTCGCGTGAGCCAGCAGTGTCGCCTTCCATATAACATCAAGCCCTTCACAAATGAGATATTGTGTAACATTGCTCCCCTTGAAGTTTATGATGTATTATTAGGATAACCTTACTTGTGGAAGCGACATGCTATGTATGAATCAAGGCCCCATGCTATTATTGTCAGTTTGGGAAATAAGTTGTACATGATATCGGAGGTAGAACAGCCTACTGCCATCTCTTTGATTACTGCAAAACAATGTAGTAAGCTCATTTCTAAAACTGGGAAATTTGTTTTGTTGATGATACGCCCTCGAGGAAAGAAGAAGATGGTGGCCACAACCTCTAGATAGGGCCCCTTTGCATGACAACTATAGATGGACAAGGTCATGGAGGAGTACGAGGATATCTTCACCTCCCTCGCAGGGGTTCCACTACACTGTCAGGTCAAGCACTCCACCGATTTGAACCCAGGTACGCTGCTGCCCAATGGACCAATCTATCGACGCTCTATTCTAGAGAATGATGAAATCAAGAGGCAGATTCAGGAGCTGCTATAGAAAGGTCACATCTGTCCAAGTTTGTCACCCTGTGGGAGCCCAATTGTGTTGGTACAGAAGAAGGATGGGACTTGGAGACTCTATATCAGCTATCAGGCACTGAATAAGATCACTCTCCGTAATAGGTACCCGATCCCACGGATTGATGACCTCTTCGACCAACTGAAGGGGGCAAAATATTTTAGCAAGATCGATTTGAAGTTAGGATACCACCAGGTACTAATTGAACCCTCCGATGTGTGGAAGACTACCTTTTCAAATGGTTGGTTATGCCTTTCAGATTAACGAATGCTTCTGCAACCTTCATGAGGCTAATGGATAATATCTTGTGGCCATTCACCAACTCATTTGTAGTGGTATACTTGGATGACATCGTGATCTTTAGCCAGAGTTGGGAAGAGCACCTCCACCACATCTGACAGGTTCTCCAAACACTGCGGCAACACAAGTTATGTGCCAATTTGGAGAAATGCACTTTTGGCATGACCCAGGTTCAGTATCTAGGATACATTATTGATGAACACGGGGTACATGTGGATCCATCTAAGATACAATTCATTTGAGATTGGCCATCTCCAACCTCTCTGACAGAGCTCCGCAATTTTCTAGGTCTTGCCAACATCTACCGCAGGTTTGTGTTGGGATTTTCTCATATCACTTGGCCCTTGAGTCAAGTCACTAAGGGAGGAGCGAAAGAAAAATTCTTTTGGTCTGAGTCTCAACAGAAGGCATTCATAGAGTTGAAATATCGCCTCTGCACAACACCATTTCTCGCACTACTAGACTTGCAACAACCATTTGAGGTCGAGACAGATGCCTCTGATTATGCTATTAGGGCAGTCCTCACTCAACACGGGCATCCAATGGCATATCATAGTGAGACACTTTCAAACACAGTCCGTAAGTATCCCAATTATGACAAAGAGATGTATTCCATTGTGCAAGCCTACCGAAAAAGGAAGCATTACATTTTGGGGATGGAAACGATCATCCACATAGTCCACCGACCCCTATAGTTCATACAGACCCAAGGGAAATTGCAAAATGATCGCCATCAGAAGTGGTCCACATACCTGCAACAGTTCCATTTGAATATCAAGTATAAGAAGGGTAGCACCAATAATGTTGTAGATTGCCTCATTCAACTACCGATCATGGCATTAACCATTGTGCTCAACTCTTGTGGGCACGAGACTTCTGATTGGCCACTTCTCTACAAAAGTGACCCAGAATTCGGCCACACATACCAAACACTCTTGGAGGGTAAGCATGTTCCAGATTTTCACCTTTAGGTTGCCCTATTATGCCACCTGGGTCACCTTTCTATTCCTTCAAATGAGCATGCCAAGATGATTTGGGAAGCACACTATAGTTAGATTGTTGGACATTTCAACATTGAGAAAATGGTGGTAGTACTGCAGAAGTATTTCTATTGGCCAAATCTTCGATAGGATGTCGGGAAGTACATCTGATCACGCATTACCTGCACCATTACCAAACTGACCATCAAGAAGCAAGGCCTCTATACCCCACTGCCTACCCCTAGTGAACCTTGGGAATCCATCTCCATGGATTACATGTCAGGCCTTTCTTCCACTAAGCATATAAGCATGGAAACGACTGTGTTTTTGTTGTTGTTGATAGGTTCTCGAAAATGGCCATTATGGTTGCCTACAAGAAGAATATCATAGCATAAGCCACTACTAAACTCTTCTTTGAATGAGTGTGGGTACACTTTGGGATCCCACAGTCTATCATCTCAAATCAGGATAACATGTTCCTTAGTACATTTTGGTCTAGTCTCTGGTCAATGCTCGACAACAAACTCACTAAGTCCACAGCCTTCCATCCTCAAACTGATGGTCAGACAGAGGTTGTCAATAGGATGATTGTACACATTCTACACATGTACAACTCAAAGCATCCATGCACATGGGATGAGAGCCTCCCCTATGTTCAAGATAGCTACAACCGGGCTCTCCACAGCTCGACTGGCCATAGCCCTTTTTAGGTGGGCTTGGGATTCCAACCACTATGTCCCATTGATGTGGTCGTGCCATTTGTAGCTATTCATGCAGATTTGGCTCATGTCTAGTCCGAAACAGATAAGGTAAACAACTTCATTAATGACATCCAATATATTCCCCAGCAGGTCCATGACATTCTGGAGAAATCAAATGCCAAGTAGAAGTAGCGACATTCATCAACATCGGGTGCCACACAAGTTTCAGGTGGGCGACAAAGTCTGGTTGCATTTGCAAAAGGAATGCCTTACCGGAGCCTATCAGAAACTTAGACCCCTCTGATATGGTACTTACACCATTACCAAGGCTATGGGAGACAATGCATTTGAGCTCAACATTCCCCCATTCCTTGGCATGCACCTAGTGTTCAATGTGGACCACCTTCGGCCATACTTTCCACCATTACTAGACACATCGAACATTGCAGAATAGCTCACACCCACAGAGTTAAATCCAGATTGCATGGAACAAGCTGCAATTAATCAGATCATGGATACATAGATCAAGCACACTGTTATAAAACCAGCTCACAAAAAGATAGAAAAGATAGATCAACACCTTATAATTCAGCCTCTTCTAGAGGGCAACCTCCTTTACATTACATAAGTGAACAATTCTTGGATGATACAAATGACAAAACCTCCTTTCTATATATAGGAGTCTAAGGGGTCATAATATAATCAGAGCCGACATAACAATAATAATGTAGGGGCACAATAATAATAATAGTGGGCTTCTATTGGGCACAATAGTAACAATATGGGCACTACATGGGTACATCAATATAATAATGGGGTTGTACTAATAACAATAAGGTGTTACCCTAGTAGTATAGGGGCCTAACATGCCCCTCTCCTTCAAAAAGTTTTGTCCTCAACGCTTGAGTAGTTCTTGATGCTTCTGTATAAAATTCTTGTCATCCCATGTGGAATCTTTACTGGGTAAGTTCTTCCACTTGATGAGATACTATGAAATTGATCAATTTCATAGCTATCAGGTTCTTGTTTCCGTGACTGCTCCAGGTTCCAATATGATTTTTCCTTCCTCGCCAATTTCTGGCAATATTGTTTGAATTGGGATCTTTTGCAACTTTTGAATAAGTGGCCATACTTCTTCGTCCTTCTTCCATTCATCCCTTTCTTCATTTATCCAATATGGTTGGATAATAGAAATAGCACAAAACAATGCTTCCACATCCTCATCCTTTCTTGAGAGTGCATCTGCAACAAAATTTTGCTTCCATTTTCTATAGATGATGTCAAAGTCATAACCCAACATATTTGTGACACATTTTTCTGTTCTTCTAAAGATAATAGTTGTTCTAAAAAGTATTTAAGACTATCATGATCCATTTTTACCTTGAAGAGTCTTCCCATTCGGTAAGGTCGCCACTTTTTAAGTGCATGCAGTATTGCTAACATTTTCTTCTGATAAATAGCTTGCTTTAGATGTAGTAGTAAAAATACCCAATCACCTACGTCAAAACATTTTTCACTACGATGTTGATCTACCTGTTGTTTCGTTTGATTTTGTGTCGAAGTGGCGTTATCCTTTAAAAGTTGGAGAACTTGTTGTTGATGCTTGATGTGATATTTCACTACTTGAACATTTTTCTTCTTGATATGTCCTTCTATCTCTAGAGTTTGAGGAGTGGTAATTTCTTCCAATCATTTACAAGATATGGTCGGATTCATTTCTTGATGCTCGATGTGATCTTTCACTTCTTGAACATTTTTCTTCTTGATATGCCCTTCTATCTTGATAGTTTGAGGAGTGGTAATTCTAACCAATGAATTACAGGATATGGTTGGATTCATTTCTTCTTTCTCGATGTGATCTTTCACTTCTTGCACCTTTTTCTTCTTGATATGTCCTATCTTCAGTTTGAGGAGTGGTAATTCTTGCCAATGCTTTACAAGATATGGTCTGATTCATTTCTTCTTTCTCCGGGGTTGGGTCCTGGCATATAACCTCTTCTTTTGATGTTTCTTGATCCTTTTCTTCCTCCTCTTCATACTCTATGTAAAACAATTTTTTTCTTAGCACAGTTATGACCTTTAGTGCATTTGCTATCATAATTGTAACAAAGCCCTTTTTCTCTTTTCTCTTCCAATTGTTGTGGTGTAACCCTGTAGGATGTGGAAGGCTAGGAGAAACAACACTTCCATCTTTATAGTTGTGAGGGGTAGACTTCCTTGTTGCCATAGTTTTACTTTCCACTATGTAACCAAGCCCTTTTACTCTTTCCAATTGTTGTGGTGTTGCTCTAAAGAAGGTGTTTCTCTTTGTATCCTCATAATGTGCTATCATTTCCTCTGTGGAAATTGACCACGTAACAAGTTGTTTACGAGAACAAAGACCTTCATACCTAAAAATTGATCCGGTTCTAAATATGAAGATGCAATACATACCTTTTGTAACAGTGGTACACCATGTAGATAAAAATATTGCTCCATCTGAAGTATCCAATTTACTGGATCCTTGCCATCAAACATCCTCATATCGCATTTTCTTAATTTTAGGAGCTCGATCTTGAAACAACCATAACTCTGTAATTTCAGATCTCCAGTTCTGAAATTGCGACCTACAGTAGCCCTATGCATCCTCTTTCCAATGCCACCAATCTGATCCAAATTGGATTCTCCAAGGAAGAGTTATGCCAAATCTCCCACAGTGACCTGATTATAGACTAGTTCAGTAGAGTGAACTTGTACAACATGCCACGAGTCACTGTTTCGACCTTTGGCTCTGAAAAATATATACAAGAAACTACAGTCCGTCCTATTTCTATACCTTCTTAAAAATTTTCAATCCGATGCTTGAAGAGAAATTTATGATGATTGTCCCCAGGTCACCTATTTGGAATGTAATTCAGGAGTCTACAAAAATACCAACTTCCTCAGATCATATCTCCGCAAATATAGTGCGAAAAGCTCTGAAATTTGGACTCGAGGTTCAGTGTAATTTCTTCTCAAATGGGTTTTTTTTGCTTCTGAAACATCGCAGAAAAAAAACTATAGCGAAAATGCCACGATGACCTATTTGGAGTAGTGAAACACTAGAATCCAAAGCTTTGATACCAAATGTTATGAAACCAGGTCACAAAAAGATAGAAAAGATACATCAACGCCTTAGAATTCAGCCGCTTCGAGGTGGCAACCTCCTTTACATTACATAAATGAAAAATTCTTGGATGATACAAATGAAAAAACCTCCTTTCTATATATAGGAGTCTAAGGGGTCATAATATAATCAGAGCTGACATAACAATAATAATGTAGGGGCACAATAATAACAATAGTGGGCTTCTATTGGGCACAATAGTAACAATATGGGCACTACATGGGTACATCAATATAATAAGGGGGTTGTACTAATAACAATAAGGCATTACCCTAGTAGTATAGGGGCCTAACAGACACTCGCCAGCAGAATATCCAATTTTATCGAGTTGTCAAAGCAGGCCAATTCCTTCACCAGGGACCAAGTTCAACAAGAGGTTTCCTCATCTCATGGAGGAACTCACCGCAATGGGTACCATTGCTTCCTAAGGGGGGAGGAATGATCCAGGTGGATAATGGTGGCCACCTGCCAAATCCACTTGGACCACCACCATTGTTTCTTTTAGCTTTTTAGTTTCCTTAATTGTAGCCTAGTTTACTATTTTTAGTAGTTTTTGGGTCTTGAACTTCTGGAGTCGTTTTGATGCTGTAAACGACATATTTTTTGGAAAACTAGGAGCAACATGGGTCCATGGACTAATGTTTCTCTTCCCAAAGTTGTAGTTCTCAGATAGGTCTTTCTAACGAGATACTGCGCGCATCAAACGGAGATTGTATGCCAAATTTACGACCCCAGGAAGTTGATGTACCAATTTACCCAAATGGGGCCCATAGTTTGGTGTTTCATCTTCTAGGGTTAGGTTTTGGGATGTTAAGGGTTTTGCATTGTTTCTCAACAATAAATAGGCCTTCGAGCCTCATTGTAACATAGTTCAGAGGCATGTAGCCGCCACATCTATTCTCAGA
>APFE031179049.1:0-33467 GCA_000404065.3 Pinus taeda | reverse complement strand
GTGCTATAATTAGAGAGATTGTTTTTATACCTACTTTTAAAATTAGTTACAATGAGGCATTAAGTCTATGGTTTATGAAGTCTATGCTTGATTACTAAAGTGAATAACATATAATATTACCCTCCAATTTTTGAGGGTCGACTTGGTAGCCTTGGATGTCCTTAGCTTTTCCTCTTATGAGCCACTTAAGCTAAACATCTATATCTTCCATAAAAATACTTTTTCTTCTATATAAAAAAAGGTTTGAATGTTATTTATGAGAGTAAAGATTTATTGAATATTTTAAAGGAGAAATTTTTTATTCTTCAAAGAAATAACATTATTTTCTCTAGCTTTAAGAGTTAGAATTTGTCTCCACAAATTTTTAAAATCTAACTGAATTTGGTGTAAAATTTTATCTCTTTTTTTCTATTTATATAGCGCCTTTTTCTTTTTCTTTTTAATTACGGTCTTGTAAATATTTATTACTCATAGTAATTTTCTATAACCTTTATTAATAATGGTTTTCATTTCCTTTTTAGCACAAATAGGATATGGAAAAGATGTAAATAAAAATATAGAAGTTCGTAAACTAGTTTGCACAGGATAAGTATAAATAAATTTTTGGAGAAAGTTAATAAATAATAAATTTATAGGAAAAAATAAACACTATTAAATATTAAATAAAGAATAGTTTATATATATAGCAAGCTATATATTAATAAAATGTTAATAATTATAATTTTTTATTAAATTATATTTTTTTATTATTTAAGATATTTTTGAGAATATGAATTTTCAGATCTTTAATTTAATTTTAATTATGTATTATGTTTTTCAGAAAATTTTAACGAATATTTTAGTAGCATATATATTTATATTTTTATGAGATAGTTTCTAAATTTTTAATTTAATATGAAACCATCTAGATGATTTAACTCTTGGATCTACAAGTATTGAGAAGGGATCAAATTTTTAAATTTTAAGAGACTGTTTGCACCTTATTCACTGTTTTAAAATTGATCCCTCTCCGAGGTAAAGATGGATCTAGGTTGGTTTAATTCTTCATTATAATTATAATTATAATTATTAATTTCATGTTTTTAATTTTACTTTTTACCAAATCAAAATGTTAAATATTACATCATCTTTACCATACTCAGATCAAAATGAGTAAAGTTTATTTATGAATCTCAAATATAAAGATTTATTTTAATAACATGTGAATTGGGTAAGGAGAAATCTTCGATAATATATAATATTACAATATTTATTACTACCCTCAATATTTATTATTTCCCCTCAACCCTCCTAATTTTATTGTAGAGTTTGTTTACTTTTCAAACTTCAAATATAAAGAATATAAAGAATTTGTTTAGATAGTTGGTAAATATTTAATCTTTGCATAATATTTTAAATAGTATTAACAAATGAAAAGTTGATATTTATCTTCGAAGTAGTTATGTATTTTTTCCCTTTTTAATTAAATTGATTATTGAAAAAATTGGTATAACAAAACTATAATATTAATAAATTATCAATTTTTTGGACATAAAATTGATAAAATTATACATACTTAGCTTATTTTTTTATTCACAATTAAATTATATAATATATTACTTAAGTAATTATATAATTTTAATAAAATAGAAAGATACAAACATAAATATCACATTTATTCTGCACACCGTTAGAACTTCACAAATATCCATCACGGTCAAGATTTACAACTTTCTCCCTTGTAAAATACATATAATTCTGATATAATGTTAAAACCTTGAAAAATGACAAATTCCAACTTTGTGTATATAGCAACATAGGTTCTCTCCGGACAAACAAGAACAAAAGGTTGTCCAACCTGACATGAAAATGCAATATAGGGTTAATTCAAAATTTGACAGTGAGATCTTATCACAAGAATTGCCATCTCCGCCCCGAATCCACAATTGAGTTTAAGTTCTGCGGTTCAGCAAATCAATACGATAGGAAAGGTGTAGCCCTCAGAGCGAAGAGGGAATTTGGAAACGGAAGTTGGACTGGATTATGCCCACAGACCACATGGACATGATGCAGCAGCATTCTATGGAGACGATAAAGCAGCATTAATTTGAAGAAGCCCGACGCCCCTTTCCTTTACAATGTTTACCCACGTCCTCAACTACACGCTTGACCAAGGCAGCTTCATACCTGCACAAGAATTTGATAACATAAAACAAACATCAAAGGAAATGGAGGTTCTGTCTCCTGTTGTGGTGACGGTCAGATAATTACTCACCCGTTGGTATCTTGTAGTGACCAACCAGAGAGATTAGACACTCTCAACAGCGCAGCCTTCCATTCATCGATCTCTTCTCCACTGTGTCTTCCGTTGCTCTGGTGGTATTCGAATGCCCAGGCAAATGGGCTGCCAGATTGCTCCGGATGGCGAACATGTGATGGAGACACTTTATAAAACAGAGGGATTGTCCTCCCGTGCACTTCGCGCGCAATAAGTGCCACCTCCTTAAGGCACCACACAGAGGTTGCATAACGAGGAGAGAAAATGGGAATCTTTATTCGACTGCGCTTAATTGCACACTCTAATGTTTCACCGATATCGTCTCCCTTGGTGAGTTGATGAGCATCCAGGAAGACATGGATGTCTGCACCTGTGAGGGCACTGTAGAGATGATCAAGGAAGCCTCTTCTGACGTCTGGCCCTCTAAAACTCAGAAACACGTCGTATCTCATCGATCTTCTAATGTTAATGCCACTGCCACCTCCATCGCATCCCCTTGCCGTTGCGAGTCTCGTTGCCCTTATCATTTCACTGCAACGGGGATTCATTGCTTGATGCGGTTGAAGAAGAAACGCACACGAAGATGAAGTATTAGAAGAAACGCGGGGCATATATATATATATATATATTCTCGGGGATTTCCACATTCTGCGGAATTTAGCGCATTTTTTTAACTTGTCTGTAATGTGACGAAAAGAAGCTTCTCCGAATATGAATACCGAATCTATTGGGATGTGAATTTTCCTTTTCATTTTGTTAGATGTGGCTGCTCCTATTTTAGAGTTTAACATACAAAAGTAAGGTTAATATTACTAGAATCTTAACCTTAGTCTCACAAGGTTAATCTTACAAAATTTTCCAACAGAGAAAAAAAAAAATTGAACTCCATTTCTAGCTATCAAGAACTGATTTGTATGTCTTGGAGTTTGGCGTAATCTACTTGCTCCAATTCTTAGGGGATTGTTTACATTACATTTCAACAAACGTCATCTTTTATTTTACTAGCTATATCCAGTACCTTTACAAGAATATGTAAGGCGGTGTCTACTGATTATCAATTTTGTCTACAATGTCAAAAATGGTTGGAATTTAGTTAATGGTTAATATTTTCTTATAATAGAAATGGATTTAATATCATTAAAAATAGAATATAAAAAATAAATTTAATACTATTGAAAAATATTAAAATATTAAATTTAACGAGTATAACCCAAATTTCTAAAAAAATTTACAAGATTTTATCAATTATACTGAAACTTCAGTTATTCACTTAAAAAAGCATCTTAAAAGTTTAGAAATTTCATTGAAGTTTCCATGAGGCGAAACTATTTTTACTTGCATGTGCAGATTACAAGTTGTTTTCAAGTTTGGAATTTTTAGGCTGGGCCCATCAGGCGTCGAATTTGACGTGGAAATTGACATTTCGCAGACTGCTGTGGAATTTGGAAATTGACATTTCGCAGAATGCTGTGGAATTTGACTTGGAAGTTTGTTTTTAGATGTATTTTACTGTTAATAAAATTTTAAAAATTCAACCTTGATAAATTAAAAAAGTGATTCTTTTAGAAATATGGTTTTTGGTTAATTTGAATTAAATTAAATAAATATTTTTAAAACTTGAAATTAAATTGTCTTAATTTTCTAAAATTTCAAATTTATTTAATTATTTGAATTTAATTTATTTTTTTCAAATACTAAATCTATATAATATATATATATATATATATATATATATATATATTTAAAAATATATTTCAAATAACATACAACACCATTATGATGAAAAAAAATATTGTTTAAATTACTCTGATTAAAATTAACCTTGATAAATTTTAATTATTAAGTATAATAAGTAGGTTTAATTAATTGATTCTATATTGTTTTTTGTTATGAGAAACAGTAGTTGTTGATGCTAGCCTATTAGATATTAATAAGAAACCTCGTCTGGTTATCGAAATTTCTCATTCACACCTATTGAACTATATTTAATTCGTTTCTCATACTTTATTTTAAAGTAACATTGAAAAATTTAGGTGTAAAGTATTGTTAATTAAAACTTGGAATTTCTTTTACACTCATGCATATGAACTGCTATTAAAATGACGGGCACAAAAAATAAATAACCGTCCCAAAATTTTGACTCGACAGGCAGAACAAACTTGAAATTCGAGGGGTGGGCCATGACGTTGTCGTTTTGGATTTTACAATGGGCGCTCGCCGCGTTTAAAGTTCGTGTTGGATTTTACAGTGCGCACTGGCCACATAAAAGTCGTTTTGGATTTTACAATGCGCACTCGCCGCATAAAGTTTTATTCTTTTACAGTGCGCACTCCCCCGCATAAACTATTATTCTTTTAGAATGTCCAATTGCCACATAAAGATTTGCTTTCCACGTGTCAGTGTGAGAGATTCTCAATGAATACAGCAACCTCTTTCAAAGTTTTCTTTGTACCGCATAGATGATGACGTGGGAGGAGTGCGATTTGCAAGTCCACCTGCTCCAAAGTGTTAGCAAGTTGCAATAAACAAATTTGCTGGAATCTTGAGTTAAGATGTACCCTATATGCACAAATTTTCCCCACCTTTAACTCACACGGGACCATGATATTACGACTCCATTGTTTTTCAATGCATCCCTAGTCACTTGGCTGGTATTTGGTTGGATTTTACCTAATGTGTGAATATATTCCCACATCTTTGAATGCTGCTCAAACGTTGCCTCCAAAACCTGGATTGACATATATTCTGCTTCTAACCTTGAAGACATGTAGATAGCGGATGTCTCACCTCATGTTTGAAGATATTCCCAGTTGAATGGTGCTCAAACGTTGCCTTCCCACACTCCGACGTAGAGTGTAACGCCCTGCGGCTGGCGAGTCGCCCGGGCGTGCCCACCTGCCAAACAAAGTAGCGAAACACGCAAAGAAAAGAGGCGACTGAGGGCGAGGCATCATAGTGCGGACGAGTTGGTAGCCTTATGTTTATACACAGGCGAGAGGATGACTTGCACCATGGGCCGACTAGGCGAGGATGGCAAACATACAAGTCAAGGTGGGGCGGTCCCGTGCCATGGGCAAGCCGACCTACACTTCGGGGGGAGTTTGGTTTATGGACGCATCGGTTGGAGGATGAACGGAAGGTCAGCCGGGTGGCACGACCCCCGTTCCACACCATATATACATGCGATGGAAACTTGGCAAACAAAAAGCATTCGGAACTCGCTCATCGTTCAAAGAGGAAGTGCGAAGGTGGAGTAGGCCGCAGCAAGAGGCGCAGGTCTATGCGCCGGCTCGCTGGGCAGCGCTACACGGCTGACACAAAGGTTTCAGGTGACGAGTTGTAGTGCAGGTGGAGGGTGCACGAAGGCGCCCGCCCGCCGTTGGAAGGTAATCACGGGTGGAGGGCGTGTGTGGTTGCCCGCTCGCAGAACTTAACACAGGCTCGATTGCAAATTGGGTGAGGGGTCGTGCAAGGGCGCACCCGCCCAACTCGGCAAATAAGTCATGTGTGTTGAAGGAAGGGTGCGACCACCGTGCAAGGCATGCACAATGTGGGCACCCGACATGGGTATAACGCCGGTGGAGCTTCACTCCCAGTCATTTGTAAATTCTTCAATATATAATAAAAGATTCTTGTTGCATATGAATGGTGTTCCTTCTACTATTTGATGGATGTTTATAATGTTAATGGATTCCGCACATTAATGTTATTAATGAATGAAGATGAATGTTAATGTGTAGTTCGTAAAGTAACTTAACAATGGAACATGTTAGCTACTTAGGCGGTGCCGCACCTTAGCCAATTAACGAAAAAAGAATTGGGAGCGTCACATGGTATCAGAGCAAGATGCAAAGAATAGACATTTATGCAGGGAAAAGTTATGGAGAAATCGTGGATGAACGGTCTGGGTTTCGTGGACTTGATGGTTCATGGCAAGACCATTCAAGATCTGGTGGACACAGGGGCCATTCATAACTTCATGACGACACGATTGGCAAAAGAGGTTGTACTGATGATCTTCTCATCGAATGTGGAAGTCAAGGCGGTGAACTATAGAGCTAAAGTGGCTGGTTTGGCACATGAAGTGTCTGTACAGATAACAGACTGGAAGGGTCAGTTCGACTTCACAGTGAAGGAGATGAACGACTTTGATATGATACTAGAGCAAGATTTCTTGGATGGCAACAAGGCAATTGTTGTCCCTTTCTGTGATGAGGCGGTGCTAGTTGGATAGTCACAAACTTGGACTTTGCCTACTCATAGGAAAAGGAGGGAAGTCAAGGTGCAACATGTTTCTGCACTAAGTTTGGAGAAGGCTATGAAGGAATCAGGTATGGAGACATATGTGGTGATGTTCAAGGGAGTCGAAGGTGATGGAGTGGGGACGCTTGCTCCAGCCAAGATTTTTGAGGTACTAACCAAATATGTGGATTTGATGCCTGATGAGCTACCAAAGAAACTTCCACCAAGGCATGCAGTGGACCATAGCATTGAGCTTGAGCTAGGAAAGCAAGCCCCGGCTAAAGCACCTTATCGGTTGTTAGGACCTGAGTTGGAGCAATTGAAACAACAGTTAAAGGAGTTAGCTGATGCAAGTTTCATCAGACCTTCAAGGTCCCCCTATGGAGCTCATGTATTGTTCTAGCCGAAGAAGGATTCGAATGAGCTACGGATGTGCTGTGATTACCATGCATTGAACAAGCAGACGATAAGGAACAGGTATCCTTCGCCATTGGCTGTTGAATGCTTTGACAAGCTTGTGAAAGCCCGAGTGTTTTCCAAGTTGGACTTAAGGCATGGGTATTATTAGGTGCAGATAGTTGAAGGAGACAAGAAGAAGACCGTGATAGTAACAAGGTATGGTAGCTTTGAATTCCTTGTTATGCCATTCGGGTTGTGTAATGCTCCTACTACGTTTTGTACATTGATGAATGATATTCTACGGCCATACTTGGACTCGTTTGTAGTAGTGTACTTGGACGATATAGTGGTGTACAGTGACAACATGGAGGATCATAAGAAGCACTTGGCGATTGTGTTCAAGGCACTGAGGACAAATCAGTTGTACTTGATGAAGTCTAAGTGTATGTTTGCTCAGGCCGAGATTTCGTTCCTTGGGCATATAGTTGGTCAACGGTACATATGGATGGAGCCGAGCAGAGTGAGGGTGATCGAGGACTGGGTTGAATCGAAGAATGTCCATGAGATGAGGGTGTTTTTGGGCATGACCAACTACCAACGGAAGTTTGTAGAGGGATACTCCAAGGTAACATCATCACTGACAGACCTATTGAAGAAAGACACGAGATGGAGTTGGTCGGATAAATGTCAAGAGACATTTGATGACTTGAAGAGGAGGATGGTTACAACATCGATACTGAAGTTCCCTGACTTCGAGAGGCAACACAAATGCTTCAGATTTTGCCACGGGAGGGGTTCTTATGCAGGATGGGCATCTGGTGGCATACAAGAGTCGGAAGTTTTTGGATAGATAATGGAGGTATCTAGTCCATGAGAAGGAGATGATTGCAATCATTCACTGTCTTCATGTGTGTAGGCATTACCTGATTGGGAAGCCATTTGTTGTCAAGACTGACAACGTTGCAATACGTTATTTTGCATGACAACCGAAGATTTATGCAAAGCAAGCTCATTGGCAGGACTTCTTAGCAGAATTTGACATTACTATTGAGTATAGACCGAGGAGACACAATGCGGTAGCAGATGCCCTTAGCAGGAAGGGACAACTTGCAGCATTGGAAGGAGAAGACCTGGCAGCAAGGAGTAGGAGTCGAGTTCAGATGTCAGAAGAGATGCATAATAAGCTCAAGGAAAGTGTTGAGACTGATACTCAGGCGCAGAATATAGTGAAGCAGATAAAGGAGGGGAAGACATGGAAGTTCTTTCTACGAAATGGATTCTTGTTCTTTGGAAACTAACTCTATGTTCCAAAATCATCTGGTTTCAAGAGGCACCTTTTGAAGGAGTGCCACGAATCACCATGGGCTGGCCACCTAGGGCAGTGTCATTCTTTGGCATTGTTGGAGAGAGGATTCTTTTGGGAGAAGATGCGGGAGGATGTAGAGGAGTATGTACATACATGCATCATTTGTCAGCAGGAAAAATCGGATACTCAAAGGCAAGGAGGTCTGTTGCAACCTTTACCAATTCCTGAGAGGCCATGGATGAGTGTCTTGATGGACTTCATCACTCAGTTGCCATAGCTTTAGGGGTATAATGGGATTATGGTCGTGGTTGATCATTTTTCCAAGTATGTTGTCTTTGTTCCAACAAAGATGCCTTCTGGAGCCGAGTGGACTGCGGAGTTGTTCTTTAAGAACATAGTGAAGTATTGGGGGATGCCATTAAGCATCATGTTGAATTGAGATCCGTGATTTACAGGCAGATTTTGGATCACATTGTTCAAGTTAGTCGGGACAGAGTTGTTGATGAGTTCGAGTTACCATCCACAGACATATGGATAGATTGAGAGGATCAATGCATTGTTGGAGGATTACTTGAGACTTTATGTGATAGTTGATTAGAAGAATTGGCCTAAACTCTTGGATATTGCTGAGTTCAGCTACAATATTCAAAATAGTTTTGCGAGGGGTTATAGTCCATTTGAATTGGTGAATGGACAGATGCCAGTCACACCACATACTGTAGTGACAAGAGGGTTGTTGAGGAGTTCTCATGTGAAGAAGTTCATGAAGGCTTGGGATGAGACCTTGGAGCTGGCACGGTTGTGCTTGCACGAAGCTGCAGGGAGAATGAAGAAATGGGAAGATAGAGGAAGATGGGATGTACATCTCAGTGTGGGAGATATGGTGTTTCTCAGGATAACTGGAGATCAGTTTCAGCCACCTAAGGGGGCTGCTAGCAAATTGACAAGGAAGTATGAGGACCATTTCAGGTGAAGAAGGGAGTGGGAGAAGTTGCTTATGAGTTGAAGCTTTCACACCATATGCACATGAAGCATCTGGTTTTTCACGAGTCAGTTGAAGAGATGCAGACTTGATGCTGATCATCCAGAGAGAGCTGAACCACCGAGAGGACCAGCCAGGATTGTGGACAAGTTGAACCTAGAGTTGAAAAATATTCCGAGTTTCTGAACTACAGGACTTGGTTGCCACATGAAGCGGAAATTTCTTGTCAGATGGAAGAATGCACCGGAGGAAGACAGTTGGGAAATAGTGGACTCACTTTGGAGATGGAAGTGGAAGATTGTGAAGTATGACAGGAAGCTACTGTGTAGAGCAGGATTTCAGAGATGACAATGCCTTCGGGTGGGGGAGGATGTAATGCCCTGCGGCTGGCGAGTTTCCCGGGCGCGCCCACCCACCAAACGAAGTAGTGAAATGCGTGAAGAAAAGAGGTGAATGAGGGCGAGGCATCATAGTGTGGACGAGTTGGTAGCCTTATGTTTATACACAGGTGAGAGGATGACTTGCACTGTGGGTTGACCAGGCAAGGATGGCAAGCATACGAATCAAGGTGGGGCGGTCCCGTGCCATGGGTGGGCTGACCTACACTTTGGGCGGAGTTTGGTTTATGGACGCATCGGTTGGAGGATGAACGGAAGGTCGAACGGGTGGCACGACCCTCGTTCTACACCATATATAGATGCGATGGAGACTTGGCAAACGAAAAGCATTCGAAACTCACTCATCATTCAAAGAGGAAGTGCGAAGGTGGAGTAGGCCACAACAAGAGGCGCAGGTCTACGCGCTTGCTCGCCGAGTAGCACTACACGGCTGGCACAAAGGTTTTAGGTGGCGAGTTGTAGTGCAGGTGGAGGGTGCACGAAGGTGCCCGCCCGCTGTTCGAAGGCAACCGCGGGTGGAGGGCGTGTGTGGGCGCCTACCTGCCGAACTTAATACAGGCTTGGTTGCAAATTGGGTGAGGGGTCATGCAAGGGCAAGCCCGCCCAACTTGGCAAAGAAGTCGTGTGTGTTGAACGAAGGGTGCGACCACTGTGCAAGGCGTGCACGGGGTGGGCGCCCAGCACGGGTATAACGCCATTGGAGCTTCGCTCCCAGTCATTTGTAAATTCTTCAATATATAATAAACGATTCTTGTTGCATATGAATGGTGTTCCTTCTGCTGTTTTATGAATGTTTGTAATGTTAATGGATTCCGCACATTAATGTTATTAATGAATGAAGATGAATGTTAAGGCATAGTTCGTAAAGTAACTTAACAATGGAACATGTTAACTACTTAGGCAATGCCGCACCTAATTGGGGGTGTAACATAGAGGGTTTTGTGAGCTTACTAAACTTGGAGGAGGAAGGGAGGTGGTTTATTGTGGCCTTCATCCCTGTGGAATTGGTGGCAACGATTTGTGTGCCTACTGTCGTGGAAGGAGGGATATTGTCATTTTCCGTGGTTCACAATTATTGTTGAGAGGTTAAATTTTATGGACATATATATTTGTTAAATATTGATTATTTTAAAATTTGCATGTTAATAATGATGCTTATTTAATTTTCCAAACAATCAATTTGATGGGTGATTTAAAAATTTACAAGTATTTATGTATGTGTAAGCACTTCCAAATCAAATCGCAGAAAATTAAAGAAGATAGTGATCTTGCTAGCCAAGAACCAAGATAAACATAGAATACCTCAATATTGTAGAGACTTTAACATAACCATAGACTCATCCATAGTGCATCTTTGGACTAATTAGAAAAAAATTGTCTCTTTCTTTACTCCCACCATGCAATTTGTGCATCGTACATACTTAATTGTAAGTTATAACATTGAAGTTGATTGAGACTCTCATGGCATGTCCACACCTTCCGACCATTGATATACTATATAAAACACTAATTTGGTTCTTTACTCTCATGAAATGTCCACACCTTTGGGCCATTTTTATATGATATAAAACGCTAGTTACGCCGTAAGGTATTCCCCTCAGAAAACAACTCCCTCTCAAGTTACGTGTACATTTATGTGCCCTTGATTTCTAGGTGTTAGACGATTAAAATAGTTTGAGCCATCTGATTAATTTGACTGGTATTAAATTAATTATAGATTATAGGACTTCCAGCATGGCAGTAGGAAGGCGTTGCTCAACACTATCTATTTTGTCGAATGCTTCTGCCGGATCGACGATGCAAAACTAGGGAAGAAGTTGTAGCACAAAGATGGGGACGATGGGCAAGAAGCCACAACACAGAGATGGGGATAATGGCTGATGTCTGGGGAAGATGGTTGATACCTGCTCCACCAGGCCATGTGTTAGGGCATTGTTCCTTAGATAATGCTGAGAAGGTAAATCTGATCCCCATTCTCTGAAGCCTGGGGATCCCCTTGTTATCTCTTGTTATGTGTCAGCCTATGGGAACCACTACCCTCTCGTAAAATGGAAGAACATGTTTTTCTGCACGACCGTGACATGATTGGCAATTCTATAGGAGAATATGGGAATTGTTCTCATAATACTTTTGAGCTCCTCGTTTTTGCTGAAATGTTTCTAGGGGTGAGTTCCCCAAGAGCCCTGGATCAATCGTGGTGCGACACAAGTTGGCTTTGGACAAAAATAAACCCTCCTCTTGATTTCTTTAGTGGTTCTCTACCTAAGCTTCCACGGGAGACTATGCCCCTCCTGTGTACATATAGGTTTTATTCTCTCAAAAGCCTTTGTTACAGACTTTGATTTGTTTGTTTTTCTTATGATCGGTGCAACTAGGGATGGTATTTAACCTTTATACAAGGATTTGTGTATTTGGCGCTTATTTATCTCAATGGCTTCAGAACAAGGGATATACATAGCTCATGGAAAACATACGTAAACCTCTGTGTTGTACTCATGGGATCACAAGGATTAACCAAAGGATCTCTAATGTTTCTTAATTATCTTTCCCAAATCATGTTCAAGTCTACCAATGTATGGCTTCTCTATATATATACTCATTGAGTTTACAATATATTTCTTTTGAGGTTTCTACAATGGCTGATAAATTTGAATCATTACCAATTTTTCTTGTTATGATTATGGGAGCCTTTATACCAGGCTTAAGGCGAAAATATCCCTTGGAGGAATACATCACAGTTATATTTCTTGTGGTTGGTTTGATAATATTCACACTAGCAGATGCCCAAACATCCCCAAATTTCAGTGTATGGGGAATTATTATGGTCCGTGGAGTCTTGATTTTGGATGCCATTTTGGGAACCTACAAGAGGCCATATTTACTCTTAATTGTTCTACTACATAGTTATGGTCCATACTTGGAAAACCCTAATGAAAAAATACTTGTAAATGAATCCTTTATTAATTTTATATTATTTGAATTATATAAGGCTCAATGCAACTTGCTCAGTACTGAGCAATATTGTAATTGATGTTCCAAGATGCAAATGTTGTTCTTCTCTACTACTGTGGGAATCCCCTTCTTGATTCCTCCAATAATTTGGACCGGAGAGCTCTTCAAAGCTTAGGAAGCTCACTTACAAGTATATTCTATTTCATGTTAATTTCTATTCAGATATTTGGGTTTTGAAACTAAATTTATCAGTTCCTGAAATCTCTAGCCATAGTCATATTTTGTGAAAAAATTCTTATTCTTTCTAAAACTATTTTTGGTTTCTATTGTTCTGATCTATGGCAGCACTTGTATATTTATCTCATGCTGATATTCAAGAAAAAACCACTTTCATAGGCTAGCTATCTGTTCTGTGTTTAATAGCAATTCTCAGAGCTGCCACATTTTCCATGGTTTGTTACAGATCGGATTATGACCATTCTAGTAATCTTGATATTCTAAATTTATTATTAATATTCCCATACTGAGAGTTTGTTTTTTTGTATAGGTAGGAAAATAGGATATGGAAGGCCCCCCTGTCTAATTGTGTTAGTTCCAATAAGGGAGCTTGTGAAAAAAGTAACCTTTTAAAAAGTATGGATCTTTTTCTATCATCTACAATCTTACTTGATATTGAAATTGTTCAGAAAGTTCATTTACAATTTCTTTATGCTTGTGAATTCAGGAATTCCATGTAAGAAATGTTTTGTAATGCAAGTCCATACTGACTTTGAGGTTTATGGTGGATCAGTTGACCTTCATTCATCCTCTGTATATGGAGGTTCTCCCTATGGTCCACAGGAATATGCATTACGTAGAGGTTTGAATTTCATTATCGGTACACCTAAGTGCATTAAGGTGACAAAACATGTTTTATGTTCATTTATCCCTTTTATGTGTAACTGTTCATAGTAAATTCAAGCTTGAAATTATGGTTGATCTAGGAAGAAATTCCTCAGGCATTTAAAGACAGGCTTCAAGTGGTGTATTTCCTACATCTAGGGATTCAGTCAATATTGTTTTTTTGCAACCGTTAGCTGGTTCTTCTTAAGTGCAGGGTGAGTATTAAGCTGAGTTTGCATTTTGATTTAGACAATTTATTAGGACTAATTGTATATAAATTGTTCTCAAGGAAATTTCTTTATTTGTTCTCTTAATGCCTTATTTTTGGGTAGTATTGTCTAATAATATCATATTCTCTGTCAAAATAGGATTCTATATACCAGCACTACACCTTTTGATGGTTGTATATTTTATTTTTATGGAAAGTTTACAACTGCATATGGAGCTTCAAAGACGGATTTAAGATTACTGTGGAGTTTCCTATGGTCCATGGTCTGGGTCTATAGAATGAAGAACATGTTTTTCGCTCAACTCTGACTTGATTGGTGATTCCACAAGAGAATATGGGCATTCTTCTCATAATAGTTTTAAGCCCCTCGTTTCTACATAAATGTTTCCTTATAGAGGTGAGCTACCTAAGAGCCCTGGATGGATCATGGTGGACATAGGTGGGTTTTGGACACAAATAAACTATCCTCTTGATTTATTTAGTGGTTCTCTGCCTGAGCTTCCATGGGAGATTATGCCCCCTCCTATACAGTTGCAAATTCTCTTCTCTCTGAAAACCTTTGTTGCATACTTCGATTCATTTGTTTTTTTTATGATCAATGTAGCTATGGATGGTATTGTTGGAGCTCAGAATTACTCTCTCCTTAACAACTTTTCTCACTTATTTCTCTTGCTTTCCATAAAAGACAGATCCCCATCACTGATAAATGATAGATTTTGTCTCAAGGAGGACATTAAATGACTAACATGTTATACTTTTGTGTTTTAGAAATTTGAAATAAGTTTTTGCAAATTAGCTACGGAGCGCAGCCTATTCTGTAGCTAACTGTGTGTTCTATATCTACTTCCATGGTTGAACAAGTTACAGGTGTCAAACGAAGAAACCAGCCACATGGGCATCTCTGGAACGTCTCGACATGGATCCTATCTTAGTCACCCAACCTAGATCGATAAAAAATCCAGATCAAGACCACAGTCAAAGGTGGAGTCAAACGTATGAAACCCAAAAGCAATAGGACTCTTTGTCTACCCTTTCATGGTTAATTAATAAATCCAACAGATCTGTTGAAGCATTAACTTGGATCAGCCACCTGTGTCAATGATTCTGTGCAACCATCTTGTTCGAATTCAAGTCACTTGTAGCTGATCAAACATTCATGCAGACTAGTTGTAATACGTGTAGAGCACCTACATCTAATTTTCCTCAAAAGACATTTATGAATATTTTCTTTTAAATACCAGTTGAACAGAAATGAAGGGAGTTTGAAGTTTTTGATGTATTAAGTTTAAACTCATCAGCTTTGTAATTTTGGACTTTCGTTCCTATTTTATAATACAAAGTCATGCGTTGACTGATGAATATTTGAAGGAGCATTTTGAATTAAGTTAGCAGCTCATCCTAGTCAGTTACAGAGGGCGCTTGTGCTAAAGGAGGTTTTCTTTTCATTTTTTTTTTTTTCTATTCAGCTTTAAATTCCACATTTACTTTTAGCAGTATTTATAACTTAGGTTGATTTCTTGTAGTTTGGTTTCTTTTAGTTTTAATAAGTAGCATAATGTAAGAATTCAATTATGCACTCTTGTTTCGCCAATCGATTTCATAAAGGAAACGAATTTGTTCCAAACAGAGTAAGATTGAAAGTAATGAGGATGCACTGTTGATTAGCTTACTCACTATTCTTGTTATTTATTTCTTAGTTCAGGTTGTCAATGCACTGTATTAATGAATGTTTTTTGTCACCATTTCAAGCTAATATCCATCCTAAACTAAATGGTTGAGCATTCACTTTACATAAGGGTCGAAACCAATAAGTTACCTTCTGCATGTTTTTATTTAGTTTTTACTAGATCATGAAGTATAGAAGTTGCTTTAATTCCATCTCAAGGAGGTTATCTTTCAAAATTGAAGGTTAGAGTAACTAGAAGTACTTCAATTAATTTCATTCTCTGCATTTTTTCCAAAATGACTTACAAATTTACCTTCTAGTTTTAAGAATTATTCATGAATTAGGATTAGATGAGAAGATAGGATAGATGCTCTATTTTTCCTTCTTTTAACTTAGATTTTGACTAGTTTTAAGCTCCTCGTTCATCTTTAGGAAATTTAGATTTAGTTTCTCATAGTTCAAATTGTACATCATTAGGAATCAAAGAACAGAAACCCCCAAAACAATATAAAATACAAAACAAAGAAGTAAGAAGGATTAACTAGTACATACAGTGGACTACACTTCATCAGCTTACGAGCCTCGGTCGATAATTTATGCAAAGAAATTTAGGACACTAAATTAACTAAACATTTTGGCACCGTTGCCGAGGAAGTGTAACTACGTAACCTTATCTCTTAAATAAATAAAAAAATGGTATGCATAGAGAAAGAGACTCAAGGGGTAGATTTATAGCTAGAGGCAAGAGTTCAATTCCCACAACACCACCCTACTCCACCAATAATAAGAAGAGATACACCTCCACCTCAAGCTCATACTCCAAACCATAGAACTCTTGAAATTCCAGGGGCAGAAATCTAATCAGAAGAATCTCCTACTTCATCTACCAAGGCAGTCCAAGAGGAGAAAAATCTTGGGTCTCCAATAGCAGGAGTAGCCCTTTTCACCTCCACAGGGGAGCACATTTTAGTTGACAAATTAGGAATACCTAGTGAGGAAGAAGAAGTAGAACCTCTCTCCCATATCCCATTAATAGAAGAACCAGAGGAAGACAAGGTAACCTTGCAGGTTGAACCTTATACTGACTCTGAAGAAATTATAATGGTAGAAGAAGGAGAGGATGGACAATTCACACTATTTGGAGGAAGGGGTAGAGGAAGAAGTAGAGGAAATAATGGAGGAGGCAGAGGCAATAGGGAAATAGATAATTCTTTTGGATTCCCTATAGTGGATGACGAAACAAATACCACAATGAAAAATATCTCACCGTCTGTCTTCCTAAATTTCCATGGGTTAAAAGGTGAGGATCCTGAAACATTTTTATTTGAGTTTGAAGTCTTGTGTAGAACCTATGATTATCTAGAAGACTCTCAAAAACTTAAGTTGTTCCCTTCAACACTGAAAGGAGCTGCTTTGAAGTGCTTCATGGGGTTAGTCACTTAGTCCATTAGAACACGGAATGACATCAAAAATGTGTTTTGGATAGGTATTTGGATTATTGCATGCCTACCAATGACAAATATGAAGTTTTCAAAATGACGCAAAAAGAGGATGAAAATTTATAGGATTTGATTGAGAGATTCAACTATAATTTGAAAAGAGAAAAAATGGACAATTTAGATGAAGATACTTTAAAATATATTATAATAAAAGCCATTAGAGATGAGTGGATAGATATCCTTAACATGATGGGGAAGGGAGATATCTCTCAACTCCCATTAAATGACATAGGAGAATTGTGTGTTCATCTCTCAAGAGGGAAATCCAAAACTGGGAAAGGTCCAAGAGATCCTTCTCTTGTTAGAGTAAATAAATCTGCAACTGGATCAGTGAGTAGGGCAGAAATTGGTAATATGCTCGATGAATTCAAAATATATATTCTAAGGAGTCTTAGTGAGGAAATAGACACCCTTAAGTTGTAAAACAAGCAAAAACCTGAGGCTGATGATTTTGCTATTTTTTGTCCAAAATGCAGAAAAAAAACATACTCTAAGAGAATGCCCTTTGGATGCAAAAATTATAGGGAATTGTATGATTTTCTTAGAGAATCATGAGACCAAAGGTTGTCCTTTGATTCTAGGTCTTAAGGCTATTTTTCAAGAAGAAAAAGTTCCAAATTTAGCAAAACATCTTCGCTTTGTCTCTAGAAAACCTTGGCAGGGGCCACAAAATTAGGGATTTAACTATCAAATGTATGTTCAGCCCCCACCAAATTGGAATTTTTGGCAGCAACCTTGGCCTCAACCTCAATCTCAACCTTGGCCTTAACCTTAATCTCAATCTCAACCTTGGGCACAAGGAGTACAACATCCTTATGGGAGATTTTCTCAATATTATCAATATCCTCATCATATCAAAATTATCCTCCCTCACACATTCCATAACGAAATCAATAGCCACAACTTCAAGATCAGAACCCTCAACTTTCATTACCATTTCCACAACAAAATCCACATCAAATTCCACAACAAAACCAAAATCCTCAACTCTTACTGCCATTTCAACAGAGACCAAATCAGCTACTTGCCCAACCATTACCAAACCCCAACAATAAAAATCCTCAGAATACTTACATGGTGGAAGGACAACAATTTCCAACTTATATGATCACTCCTCTAGATCTCAATGATGTTCAACTAAGATCTGGTAGGGTATTAGAAAAGGAAAGGACTTCTGTAGTTATTCAGGAACAAGACAATTCTAAGGAAGATTCTCCACAACCCAATAAATGTTTTGAGGGAACATCTCTCCAAAACCAAAATGCTGAAAATGAAAAACAGAAAGAACCAATGAACTCAACTCCTATCATTGAGAAGCTAGTATCTACTTCTGCACCTCCTTTTCCTGAAAGATTACAAGTTGATAGAGGAGTAGAAAAGCAGATCATGTTGCCTAATTATGATTTTTTATATGAATTAAAAAATGTCTGTATCAAAATTCCTTTGTTACAAGCCATAAGGAGATTCCAATCCTAGCTAAATCAATAAAGGAGTTGAACATAAAGAAACTAGGAAGAAAAGCAAAAGAAACAAAATGAATTCACCAAGTAGTAAACATAGCAGATATAATGATGCGAAAAATTGCCATACAAAAATATGTAGATCTAGGAAGTCCAATTGTGAAAACACATATCAACAGAGTTGAAATTCCAAATACATTGATTGATTTAGGGGCAACAATAAACATCATGAGCAAACAAGCCATGGAAAAACTTAAGCTTCCTAATCTTCTTTACACACCTACATTACTGCAATTAGCGGATAGATCTGTAATCAAACCAGATGGAGTGTTAGAAGACATTTCAGTACCCATATATTCTTGGGAATATCCTGTTGATTTTATGATCTTGACCAGCAAGAACAATCTAGGAGGACATACACTCATATTAGGAAGACCTTGGCTGGCCACAGTTGATGTTTTAATTAGTTGTAGATCTGGTGATATATATATTTCTGATGGGAATTGAGCAAAGAAATTCACTCTATATCCTCCAACAAGAACAATCACAAAAATAGATGACAAAGAATGGATTGATGATGAAAATGACATTCAGCCTCCCTTTACTATTTCAGATATTAATGAAGTGTAGAAATTTTGAATAATATGACACATATTCACAGAGATTATCCCGATTATACACTATTTGTAGAATCATGCATAATACATAACCTCCTCTACATTGATCATCAATTTACAGAAGCAGAGACAATAGCATGCTTACATAGAAGCATCAATCACACATATCAACACAGTATTTCCCTAGGGAAAGCATCTCGCTAAAACCCCCAACTATCTATATATTATATTGATTGAGAACATGTAACAATACATAGTACAATACTCTTCACAAATATCCAACACTATCTCCACCTGTTACACATAATACAGCTCAGATCTGACCTCCAAATCTCCTTCGCTGCTTGCCTGCCTCCACTGCATAATACCTGCATGAGAATGAATGATAATGGCTCAAGCAAACTCGTATTTATTTGGCAAATCACGTGAGCACAAGCTACAATTTCCCTTGGCCTCATTGGCATTACTCAATCCATTGCATGTGCAAATCTCATGCACAACTGATAGTCACAACTCACCCTTTCACTTTACCTCTAACACTTGTCTCCACTGAAGTGTCCATGCACTGAGTTAACTGATGTATTCTTCAGTTGCATTATGAGTTAATAATTAGTGATTAATTAATAACTAATTTCACACACAACTCATCACTTAGTCTATTGGCCAGTTAGACTAAATACAACTAGTTCAACTAAGTCAAACTGAACACAACTCCATTAACTACACATCTAACTCCACAGAACTCAACCACTTGAGTTCTAACTGAAGTCCTTCATGCAATAGCTCAGTCAACACATAGGTAACCACATGATTCCTTCAAGCAGTTGCATGTGCCACATATGTAGCTCACCCTGAAGTGCTCCAAGAGAATAAGATAAAGTTTAAAGTCCAAATATTACTAAGGGCTAATAATATATGACTGTTTCTATTTTTACCTGACAATCTAAAAATAGACTCTGATCACACTGCTGTGATCCAAAAAATAGAAGTCCATCTATTTTTCCCAACATGACCAATCATCCATAAACAACATCTTGCAACTCATAGACCATGATCCATATGTCTAAAAATAGACATAGTCTAAAAATAGACTTTGTGCCAAAACTTGCCTGCAGGACCACTTAGTGAAGGTGACTCCTTTCCACTAAGCTCCATCATCTTGTTGAATCTCAACAAACATTTCTTGTTGCACACTTTTCAACATGAAGATAGTCAAATCTTAAATACAATGGAAAATTTTGAATCATCTCCAGAATATGAACATGATCAATTTCAAGAAAATACCAATATTGAATATTTTCATCTAGGCAAATGTCTCTTTATTCTATGGAAGAATTTGGTAGCTTTACAATTGAAATATTTCCAGGGAGAACATTGAACATAAACAATAACTTGGAGAAATTACAACAGGAAAAGAAAATGAGGACATTACAACAACATTCTACTGCATATGCATTGGAATATACTGACATGAAAGGAATTAGTGCTAAGAATTGTATACATTACATCTACATTGAGGAAAATTTTAGACCTATCAGACAACCTCAAAGAAGGATGAATACAAATCTTAGGGAAATTGTGAAAGAAGAGCTATAAAAACTGTCGAATGTTAACTTCATTTACCCAATTTCAAAAAGCCAATGGGTTTCCCCTTTAGTGACTGTGCCTAAAAAGAATGGTAAATGGAGGGTGTGCATTGATTACTGAGAATTGAATAAAGCTACCCTTAAAAATCATTTTCCTTTTCCCTTTATAGATAAAGTGTTAGATACATTAGCAGGTAAGAAGTATTTCTCATTCTTGGATGGTTTTAGTGGTTATAATAAGATTCACGGGGCACTTGAAGATCAAGATAAAACCACATTTACTTGTCCATGGGGAACCTATGCCTACCAAGTACTTCCTTTTGGGTTATGTAATGCACCTGCAACATTCCAAAGAGTAGTACTAGGAATTTTTTTCTGATCTAATACATGATTGTTTAGAGGTATATATGGATGACTTTATAGTCTATGGGAATACATTTGAAGAAGCTTTGGAAAATTTGGAAAATGTCCTTAAAATATGTAAGGAACCAAACCTTTCACTAAGCCATGAAAAATGTTTGATGATGTTTATAGAAGGTATTGTTTTAGGGCATCACATTTCAGGAGATGGGATTAAAGTTGATAAATCTAAAGTTGAAGTCATCTCTAAATTATCAATTCCAAATTGCCAAAAGGATGTTTGAAGTTTTATAGGATTTATAAGATACTATAGACAATTTATAGAAAATTTCACTAAAATAGCATCCCCACTCTTCAAATTACTCACTAAGGATTGTGAATTCAATTGGAATCATGTCTTCCAATTAGCATTTAAGACCTTAAAAATGAAAATTTCTAAAGCAACCATCTTGAGAGGTCCAAATTGGAAACTACCTTTTCACATTTCAACAAATGCTTCAGATACAGCTTGAGCAGCTATATTAGGACAAAAAGACTTGATTCCCTATGCCATCTACTATACAAGTAAGAATTTGACTCCCACTAAGTTGAATTATACTATGACTGAAAAGGAATTTTTAGTTGTTGTTCATGCAATCAACAAGTTCAGACATTATATAATATGCTATGAAACCTTTGTTCATATAGATCACTCTACAATTAGATACTTAATGAATAAACCTATTACTAATGGCAGAGTTATAATATGGCTTTTACTCTTGCAAGAATTCAATATTACAGTGCTAGATAGACTTGGAAAACAAACCATAGTTGTTGATTTCTTGTCCAGAATTCAAAATATCAAAGATGACACTCTGGTTGAAGATAAGTTTCCTGATGAATATTCTTTTGCAGTGACTACTCAATCTCTTTGGTTTGTAGATATTGCTAATTACTTAGTCACAGGGAAATTTCCTTCACATTTGTTTCCTATAGAAAAAAGAAAAATCATTCAGATAAGTGCAAGATACTCATGGATCACTAATGAATTGTATAAAACAAGCCCAGATCTTATGATCAGAAGATGTGTTAGGGAAGATTAAATGCCTAAAATTCTTAAGGCATGTCATGATGAGCCATGTGGTGGACACTTTGCTTACAAGAGGACAACCTATAAAATCCTTTCTTTAGGATATTATTTGCCATCCATCTTCAAAGATGCCAAATAATATGTTAGAAGGTGTGACAGCTGCCAGGGGGTAGGGAAACCTGCTCCTTCAAATGAAATGTCACTACAAATTCAAGTACTCATCGAACCTTTTGAAAAATGGGCCTCAGATTTTGTTCGGTCAATTAATCCTTCATCTAAGAAAAATAAGTATATATTGGTATGCACTGATTATGTCACTAAATAGGTAGATGCCTAAGAATTACCTTTTACTAATGAAAAATCTGTAGTTAATTTTATTTTTGAGGACATCTTTACTCATTTTGGTGTTCCAAGCAAAATTGTGATAGATCAAGGATCTCAATTTACATCTAAAATGGCGAAGGGCCTTGTGGAAGATTATAAGATCAAACATAGGAAATCTACCCCCTATCATCCACAAGCAAATGGTCAAGTTGAATCTACAAATAAGGTGATTGAAGGAATTATCACTAAGACGGTGCATCTATATAGAAGAGATTGGGCAGAAAGGTTTCCTAAAGCCTTTTGGGCTTATAAAACTACATGGAGGAACACCACGGGACATACACCCTATGAACTTGTTTATGGGAAACAAGCCCTATTCCCTATAGAGTTTCAAATCAAAACCTTCAAGATGGCAGTCCAATTGGGACTGGATTCATCAGAGGCACAGAAACATATATTAGAGCAACTCAATGAACTTGATGAAATTAGACAAGATGTAGTCCAAAGAACGAGTATAGTCCAATAGCAGAGGGCTAAATGGCATGCTAAATATATTAAGGAGAAGAAGTTTCAAGCAGGAGATTGGGCACTGTTGTTCGATTCAAATTTCAAATATTTTCAAGGGAAGTTTCAAACTCATTGGCTTGGGCCATATGAGATTGAAGAACTCTTTAAGAATGGAGTAGTTAAGATAAGGACAATAGATGGAAGCAAAATACCTCTTCTTGTGAATGGTCATCGATTGAAGATATATCAAAAACCAATTTCAAGAGAGGAGTTCATTAAGATTTTCTAGAATAACTCTGAAATGAAGCTAGTGAAGAAGAATTCTTCTTCTCCACTAACTTAGTCTTTATTTTTCCTAAGAAATGACTGATAAAAAAAAAAAGAATTGTATGAGGTTGAAAACCAATCATTGATTGGCATACTTATACAGAAAATACAAGGTGAAAATAAGAGTTTTTTGACATCCTATATTTTCCATTTCCTTTCTTTAATAAGTAGTGACAAAAAGCTACATTCATTTACAGTTTAGAGTCTACAAATTCATCATCTCATTGCATCTCATTCTATTTTCAATTTTTTTTTTTTTTTTTTTATAGTTCCACTCCATCTCACTGTCATAACTCATTTCCATTTTATTTTTACATTCATATTCCATAATCCATATTTTACTTTTCCTTCTTTTCACATTCTACAGCTGATTGCATTCCGCAGCTAATCTGATTTTGCAGCTACAACTTACTTATCAGCTCTGGCACAATTGTACAACTCACAAATAAATCATGAATGCAGGGAAATTGAAGAATCAAGTTTTGGATATCAACCATGCTCAAAGTACCTACAGATCGACACCAAAAGAATTATCAAGCAAAAGGTTAAGTTTTAAAGGTAAAATGCAAAATTTATTTCAAACAACAAGTTACAAACATAAGTCTTGTATAATATGAATGATCATATGTCTCCTTAACAAGTCATCATTTGCTTTGACTGCCACTTCATGATACCACATCTCCACCACATCTTCCACATTCGATACCAAACGGTCTATAATGATTTCATCATACCACACCTCCGCTATGTTCCCCATACTCTGTACTTAAACGGTCTCTAATAACTCCACCTATTAACGGTCAAAACTATGATGTGACCAATGTATTCACGTCTCTCCAAACCCTCACCGTATGCTTATTCCACACAAACCCATAGTTCTTTTTCACCATACCCACAGTCGTCCATTTCATAGACTAGGAGAGTAATTCTGAAGGTTAGAAAATTCTACGAAAGAGAGACCATGGGACTCATTGTCAGGGCAGAGCCCGTAGGGGAAAATTTTATGTAAAGGTACCCACAACTCAAGGAGATGCTGCAAAAGGTTGGATGTATCAATTTCATTGAAAAATTTGATGGATATCACAAGGAGATCACAAAATGTTTTGCTAGATCATTCGATGGTACAAAAGTAGAGATTGGAGACATTAAGTTTGTAGTAACAAAATATTACATAGCAAAGGTTATAGAACTTCCAAGACTTAGTGAGAGATGGTTCAAAAACAAAGAATTTCATAGTGAATCATGGAAGGTAATCCTTAGGAACCCAGGTATGGATGTCACTGTGTTTAGAAAAGGAATTCCTATTTCAGCACTTAAAAATAAATGGAGAAGCATGCTTTTGATATTACAAAAATTTATTACTTGTGAGGGAAGATTCAGATGCATGTATGTTTATCATATACATTTATTGATCAACTTTCTAAAAAATGGAAGCATCAACCTCCCTTTCTTCCTTCTAAACAATCTAAGGAGGATGGCTTCAAATGTATAGAAGAAAATAGAATTCATAGACACAACTACATACCATCATGGGTTGGTGAAAATATTGGTTGAGTTTCATTAAAAGAATAGGAGATACTTGGGAAATATTCTTAATAAGAAACTATTTCCAAGAGGCACCAGAGTCAGCTGAAGAGGGTAACGTTAGAAGGAGTAGGAGGAAAAAGACCAGTATGGCCATTCAAAGCAAACCTAAGTCCCCCACACAGAAATATGATGAAGTGCCAGTCTTTGAGATAGAGATCAAGGAGCAGATCAAGCAAAAAGGAAAGATAAAAAAGAAAGTTGGTGGAATTACTAAGAACAAACCTGAATCTTCATTACTACAAGATGATGAACAACTAATCTTTGAAAAATTGACAAATATTAGGAAACAAATCAAGAGGAAGGAAAAGATAGGAAAGGAGAAAAATTGTACAAAGGAGGAGAACATAAACCCCCTACAACTTAGAAGGAGTTGTAGACTCTGAGGTATGGTAAATAAGGTATCATCAGAGGGAACAGAGTTCATAAATCTAGAACAAGAAACCCCAATACCATCTCCTAATAATGTTACATTTACATGCAGTCCGCAAAATTCTCCTAAATAGTATTTTGAAGGCAGCCCCAACAGAGGATCCCTAGGCATAGACCTAGTACAATAACAAATTTATGATTACATAGAATCACTAGAAAAGAAAAGTGCCTTAGTGGATCCAGGATCCTCAGCTAATCTAGAACAACCTGTCAATCCATAAGAACCTTTGACTGACTCTCTCAAATAGGAAATCTATGAGTTAGAGATATTGACCAGACGTATCAAGAAATAAAATGAAACCCTAAAGGAACAAAGCAAATTGGATAAAGCCATTCATGATAATACAATACCGCACCTAGGGCTATGGTATAAGAAGAATCAGAAGTTGAAGAGGAAGAATAGAAACTTGAACAAAATATTCATCAACCTTAAATACAAAATTCTCATGAAGAAACCTAGGATGGCAGTCACTTCAAAAAGGAGCAAGAGAAGAAAGTTATATGTACTAGCAGAGGTATCTGAGAAGATCTAATAGGAAAGAAGAGTTCACATTTTTGGAAAAATTGCGTGGGGACATGCAATGATTTTGCAGTGGGGGTATGTTGGACCTCAAAATTACTCTCTCCTTAACAACTTTTCTCACTTCTTTCTCTTGTTTTCCGTAAAAGACAGATCCCCATCACTGATAAATGATATATTTTGTCTCATGGAGGACATTAAATGATTGACATGTTATACTTTTATGTTTTTTCTATTTGGAATAAGTTTTTTCAAATTAGCTATGGAACACAGCCTATTATGTAGCTAACTATGTGTTTCATAGCTACTTCCATGGTTGAATAGGTTACATGTGTCAAACGAAGAAACCAACCACATAGGCATCTCTGGAATTGTCTCGACATGGATCCTATCCTAGTCACCCAACCCAGATCGAAAAAAATGCTAGCTCAAGGCCATAGTCAAAAGTGGAGTCAAACATATGGAACCCAAAAGAAATAGGACTCTTTGTTTACCCTTTCATGGTTAATTAATAATTCCAACAGATCTGTTGAAGCACTAACTCGGATTAGCCACTTGCGTCAATGGTTCTGTCCAACCACCTTGTTCGAATTCAAGTCACCTGTAGCTGATCAAACATTTATGCTGACTGGTTGTAATACGTGTTGGCCACATGTAGCTAATTTTCCTAAAAACATAGTTATGAATATTTTCTTTTAAATACCAGTTGAATAGAATCGGATAGAGTTCAAAGTTTTTGATGTATTAAGTTTAAACTTATTAGCTCTATAATTTTGGATTTTTGTTCATATTTTATAATACAAAGCTGTGTGTTGACTGATGATTATTTGAAGGAGCATTTTGAATTAAGTTAGCAGCTCAACCTATTTAGTTACAGAGGGCCCCTACACTAAAGGAGGTTTTCTCTTCATTTGTTTTTTTTCTTTCGGCAGTTTTAAATTCCTCATTTACTTTTAGCAATGTTTATAACTTAGGTTGATTTCTTGTAGTTTGATTTCTTTTAGTTTTAATAAATAGCATAATGTTAGAATATAATTGTTCAATCTTGTTCCCCCAATCCATTTCCTAAACAAAACGACTTTGTTTCTAAACAGAGTAAGATTGAAAGTAATGAGGATGCACTGTTGATTAGCTTACTCATTGTTCTTGTTATTTATTTCTTAGTTCAAGTTGTTAATGCATTGTATTAATTAATGTCTTTGGTCACCATTTCAAGCTGATATCCATCCTAAACTAAATGGTTGAGCATTCACTTTACATGAGGGTTGAAACCAATCAGTTACCTTTTGCATTTTTTTATTTAGTTTTTACTAGATCATGAAGTACAAGAGTTGCTTGAATTCCATCTCAAGGAGGTTATCTTTCAAAATTGAAGGTTAGAGTAATTATAAGTACTTCAGTTAATTTCATTCTCTGTATTTGTTCCAACATGACTTACAACTTTACCTTCTAGTTTTAAGAATTATTCATGAATTAGGATTAGATGAGAAGATAGGATAAATGCTCTATTTTTCCTTCTTTTAACTTAGATTTTGACTAGTTTTAAGCTCTTGGTTCAATTTTAGGAAATTTAGATTTAGTTTCTCATAGTTCAAATTGTACATCATTAGGAATCAAAGAACATAAACCCCCAAAACAATATAAAATACAAAACAACGAAGTAAGAAGGGTTAACTAGCACATACAGTGCACTACACTTCATCAACTTATGAGCCTCAGTTGATAATTTATGCAAAGAAATTTAGGACACTATATTGACTAAATAGGTATTCCACATTTATACAAGGATTTATGTATTTGGTACTTATCTATCTCAATGGCTTCAGAACAAGGGATATAAAAAATCCATGGAAAACATACATAAACCTCTATGTTGTAATCATGGGATCACAAGGATTAACCAAGGTCTCTAATGTTTGTTAATTATCCTGCCCAAATCATGTTCAAGTCTACCAAGGTGGGGTTTCTCTCTCTCTCTCTCTCTCTATATATATATATATATATACTCATTGAGTTTACAATATATTTCTTCTGAGGTTTCTACAATGGCTAATAAATTTGAATCATTGCAGGTTTTGCCAGTTATGATTATGGGAGCCTTTATACTAGGATTAAGGTGAAAGTATCCCTTGGAGGAATATAATGCGACTATATTGCTTGTCGTTGGTTTAATAATATTCACACTAGAAGATGCCCAAACATCCCCAAATTTCAGTGTATGGGGAGTTATTATGGTCTGTGGAGCTCTGATTTTCGATGCCTTTTTGGGCAACCTACAAGAAGCCATATTTACTCTGAATCTTTCTACTACACAAGTATGGTCCATACCTGGAAAATCCTAATGCAAAAATATTTTTGAATTGATCCTTTATTAATTTTGTATTATTTGAATTATATAAGGCTCAATGCAACTTCCTCAATACTGAGCAATATTGTAATTGATGTTCCTAGATGGAAATGTTTTTCTGGTCTACTACTGTGGGAATCCACTTCTTGATTCCTCCAATGATATTTACTGGAGAGCTCTTCAAAGCCTAGGAAGCCCGCTTACAAGTATATGCTATTTCCTGTTCTTGGAATCTCTAGCCATAGTCATCTTTTGGGAAAAAATTGTTATTCTTTTTGAAACTGTTTTTGGTTTTTTATGTTCTAGTCTATGGCAACACTTGTATGTTTATCTCGTGGTGATATTCGAAACAACAACCACCTTCATAGGCCAGTTATATGTTCTGTGTTTAGTAGAAATCTTCGAAGCTACCATAACTGCCATGGTTTATTACAGATCAGACTATGACCATTCTGGTAATCATGATATGCTAAATTTGTTATTGAGATTCGCTTAGTGAGATTTTGTTTTTGTATAGGTGACAACTGCGAGAAAGGTGATAACATTTCTTCTATCATGTATCATATTCACAAATATTATCATGGTGAAGCATGAAATTGGATTGGTTCTGATAGCTATGGGAATTATATTGAAAATGCCTCCAAATCCCATGCCTAATACCACAAGAAAACAAAACAACAGTGAAGCTTTTGCGAACCAGGCCTCCAAAGTTGTTGCTTCTTCCAAAGAAGATTTAGAAGAAAGAAGGGCACTTAAATCAGATACATAATCAGGTCATGATGTGTTGCATATTATATTAACAAATGGGCGGTCAAGGTTTTAAATAGTCAATATGGCTAGTTGAGATTAAATATCCTTTGAGTTGGTTAAGGATGTTTTATTACATAGAGAAAGTGGAGACATGGTCAAGTTCTACCCTGTTATATTGACACATTCAATTATATTAAGGGTTTTTCAAACTTCAAAAGATGAAAATTGACAGTATTCATGCAGAAAAAGAAATGACTACAATTTTGATTTAAACAACTTCTATAGTAGTTATGTTACGAATATATTACTACAATTTCGAATTAAACAACTTTTACAGGAGTTATCTTACATATATTTTCGTACTTGTAGGTTTATGCTTGTACAAATGGACCTATAATCATTTTTTCTCACTTTTTTCATGGATTATACACATGGATAGAATAGGGAACGATAATTTTGTATTGGGAGAAACATATAAAAATCCCTGGCTTTCTATAGTTCCTGATTTGTTACTAATTCATAGCCTAAAGTTGTTGTTCAGACTAAAATATCAAGTTCAACATGTGCTCATCTGCTTTGAGAATCCATAATTAATTTAAGACAATATTTGATTTATTTTTTGTTCAAGTTTTTCAGTGAGCGATAATCAGTTAAACTCTTAAATGATAAATGTTTTCTCTAGACTAGAAGTCTAGATTTTATAATTTAAATCAATACTATATTTGTTGATATGTATACATGAATTTGTTTAATGTAAAACATTGGAATTTTTGTTGCCTATTGTGGAGTCATTAAAAAATGGTCCAAATGCCAAAGGTAGGAATACAGCCTATGGAAGGGCCCCCAATATGATTGTGTTAGTTCCAACAAGGGAGCTTGCAAAAACAAGTAACCTTTTAAAAAGTCTGGAGCTATATTCAATGTAATCCTTGTCAAGAAATAAGCTAATGAACATATATGCAACATGCACCTGCTGCTTTAAACAAAAGCCATTTATCAAGAAATTTCAAGTATTGTATCAAATAAGCAATCTTCTTTTAGCATTGCATGCAAAAGATTTAATGCTTCCAACATCTAGTATTTCTTAGATAAAACCTCAATTAAAGTATTGCTTGTATCAAAGATAATGCACCTCGCTATTTTTCACTACATCATCAAGGACTGTAGTTGCTTAATGGATAAGAAAACCTGCAATCAACATAGAAAATCAATGGTTCACTCTGGTTTAATTTTCTTTATATTTTTTTCAAGCTGCACTTTTCTCTTAAAAGTTTAATGGTGGATGATAAATTACTTCTTTCAAGCCTATAATTCACTCATGGTTTAATGGTGAACCTAATCTAACACTTTGTTGGCTAGTGACATTTGCAATTTTATTTTGTGTTACTTTTGGGAACAACAAAGTTTTTCCTTGAGTTAAATGGCATAAACATTGTGGGTTTTCTCTAAACATTTAACTCCATTTCAACTCTTTAGCTTGTAACATTCACCTTTGACAAGCTACCTGTTAGAATATTAGGCTTTGAACCACCTCACAATGTGCTCACTTTTCTACTTCCACATGCCCAAACTGGGCATCTTGGACTAGCATTGTTGAGCTTCTTGTGACCCTTGAGTGATAAGGAGTTTTCTTACACATACACATTTGGAGATTCCATATTCAAAATGAGTTAATTTATTAAGTGAGGTTTACTCGAGTTACTTCTCCCCTTATACCAATGATTAAGTTGATTTCTCATTTGTACTCTTGTGTATGTTATTGTTTGTTATAAGTCACTTGCATATTGTGGAAATCATCAAAATTGATCAATCGCAAGAATATGAAGATGCTCAAGTATTATGAAGATGTGTATTTATGAAAATTGTGTTTTTGGTCCCTTTTTTATGTCATTCTATTTTGAATGTCATTCTATTTTGAATGTATGTGTTTTTTGAATCTTCAATTTCACAGAGTCAATACTATTTTAGTTTCTGAATAAAATAACTATGTCTAGACCCACTTTGATGCCTATTGATATTATTTCTCTTATTGTTGGTTCAAGAATAGCATGGGAAAGCATTTCATAACCCCTTATCTCTTCTAAAGGTTGAGATACAATTTAGGTGAGAACATTTTCACTGAGTATAATGTTTATACTCAAGTGGCAATTAAATATGTGTGAAATTTAGCCTATAATTGCATGCCCTTCAATATATTTTGTATACTATTTGTGAAAAAATGTCATGGGAAGACAGTTCATAGTCGATTTTCTGTTCTAAAGGCTAAGATATAAAATGGGTGAGATGATTTTCTCTAAGTATTATTTGTGTCCTCTAGTAGCAATTACAAATGCATTTTAAAGAAAAAATTGATAGCTCCTCCTTTGGTAACATATCAAACTATCAAAATAGTTAAATAAAGAGTATGCTAATAAAATGAAAATATCCCCACCTGTCTACCATTAAAACATAAGCCAAAATCTACAATTTGGTTGCTTGGTTGGTTGGTAAAATGGGGGCATTGTTATTTGCCCCGGCAAGGTGAATGTCTTGTGGGTGAAATTTGGTTTATTAGAATACTTGACCAGTTGCAGTGTCTTAGCAAAAGGGTAGATTCCTCGAGTTATGAGACATATCTGCTTCATTGTAATGTCAAGTGTTGAAAAATGTTTCTTGCATGCATTGAATGGAATTGATAAAATGATATGAAATATGTCAAATATAGTCATGATGTGCATTGGCTTTTGTGTGAGGAGCCAGGACTAACTAGATTTTATATATGCTAAAACATTTCTCACTTTTTACATGGATTATACATAGGGACAAAATAGGGAATGATAATTTTGTATTAGGAGAAAGATATAAAGATCCTTGGCTTTATGTGGTTCCTAGTTTGTTACTAATTATTTCATAGTCTAGAGTTGTTGTTCAGACTAAAATATTAAGTTTAGTGTGTGCTCATCTGGTTTGACCATCCATCAATTAATTTAAGACAATATTTGATTTATTTTTTGTTCAAGTTTTTCAGTGAGGGATAAACAATTAAACTCTTAAATGATAAATCTTTGATCTAAACTAGAAGTCTAGATTTTATAATTTAAATCAATATCATATTTACTAATATGTATATATGAATTTCTTCAGCGTAAAACATTGGCATTTGCGTTGCCTATTTTGGAGTCGTTAACAAATGGTCTAAATGCCAAAGGTAGGAATACAGTATATGGAAGGGGCCCCAGTGTGATTGTGTTAGTTCCAACAATGGAGCTTGCAAAACAGGTAACCTTTTAAGAAGTCCAGAGCTTTGTCTATCATCTACAGTCTGACTTGATATTGAAATTGTTCAAAAATTTCATTTGTAATTTCTTTATGCTTGTGACTTCAGGAATTCCATGTAAGAAATGTTTTGTAATACAGGTCCATGCTGAGTTTGAGGTTTATGGTGGAGCAGTTGACCTTCATTCATCCTTTGTATATGGAGTGTCATGCGGAAAGAGTTATTTTTGCTGACAAAATTAACCTCCCTAGGAGTCTAAGACTCTCTAGTGACAAACAAGACAATTAAGAGCAATCCTTCTCTAAACATACATTATTCTATGAGAAACCAAGTGTTTTTCGATCCTACCTCAAGTCCAACGCTTGTTGCAGCATTCCAGCCTCATCGATCCAGATGAGCTCCTCCTTCACTTTGAAACCTGCATACACTAACAATCAAACGATTACATAACACCTGAATATTCCATAAAACAAAGCATATTCAACATATTGACCAAGGAGTATATGAAACAATTCATTAACAACAAATCATAGAGAAGAATGGACTTATTTGTATTAAGGAAACAAAAAAGAAACCATTACAACCTGAGCCTTGGTGTTGTGCAAGTTCCTCCCAGGGTCCAGCAAGAGTTTTCCTCTACGTTGACAAGCTCACCCACTTCCACATGAAACAAGAAAGGATGGTAATCTCTCCTCACAAGCTTCTACAAGGAAGTCCTAATTCCAGCAGCATCTACCCTTTGGAATGTTCAGCTTTCAACCTCCCCTCCTTTGGCCCAATGCCTGTATTTATAGTGTTCTAGAGGAAGTTATTCAAGTCCAACATCAATGGGATACTCCCTCTTTTGGATGGGGTAGCTCCTCTCTTGATGGGATAAGTTCCTCTATCATAGGGATGCATGAACCATCTGGAGGCGCTCAATACACGTCAAACAATCTTCTAGAATGCTCTAGAAGTGACCACAAGTAATTTTTTTAAGATGAAACTCGCGCCTTTTGACCTTTACAGGAGTACGCACCCATCCCTTGACTTACAGAGCGTACAAGTACGCAGGTACAATGAGCTTGGGATGCGTACACGCAGGCAAGGTAGAGAGAACTTGCGTACCCAGAGATAAACATTTTTTTTAATGACTTTCTCTCTTTCTTGAAGTTTGACATGGAGAGCAGAGGTATAAGGCTTCACAAGGAGGATAGTATGACTGTTGATGGAGCCATACTAACTGCAGATAGTCATGGTGACAAATTTTAGTGTAAAAGATTGCCCCCTAAAGTGCGAAGCCTATAATAGATTAGGGTTTTATAACATCTAGGAAGGGTGAAGTACTTTATCATTTCAAGGATTATCTTGTGGAGAGCCCAGTCAGAACCTGCAATTTTCAACACAAAATACATGTATAATATTATATCATCACTGAGGTAGGCATTCCATACTCAGATAAAAAAAAACTTTAACTAACAGACTAACTACTGTTCTGATACAGGAATGATTTCGTAGTACATCATAATCATAGACT
>APFE031179047.1:0-22934 GCA_000404065.3 Pinus taeda | reverse complement strand
TTATAGTTGTGACTGGTATGCTTCCTGGTTGCCATAATTTTGCTTTCCATTTTTCTTGCTAACCTGGATGCCTTCTCTAATGAATCAGGTTCCCAAAGGCAAACATCATGTTGGATATTATCCTTTAAAGTCCCTATGAACACATCAATCCTATGCTCCTCTGGAATATTTCTTACCCTTATGTTCAATTTTTGTTACTCCTCAATGTGCTCCATTATTGAACCCTTTTGTTTGAGACTTATCAATTGGCTAAAAAAAGTGTTGCTTTTTGTATCCTCATAATGTGTTGTCAATTATTCCGTAAAAATTGCCCAAGTGATAATTTGTTTATGAAAGCAAAGCCATTGATACCATACAAACCGATCTGGTTCCAAATATAAAGTTGCAGTACGTACCTTTTGTGTGTTTTGCACATTATTGAGATTGAAAAATTGCTCCATCTATAATATCCATGTTGTAGGATCCTTGACATCAAACTTCCTAATATCGATTTTTGGACTATGGTGGGTCTTCGATCCCACATTAGAGTCTATGAAATCATGATTAACATTTCTTTTGTTCGCATCATGAGTTTCCTTTAGTACCTTTTCACCATTAGTAAGTATTTCTTGTAGAAAATTTGTCAAATCTATCTTCAAATCTGCCATGTCTCTCTTCAAATCTGTCTCCAAATCTATCTTCAAATTTTCCATCTTAGCTTCCACGCCCTTTATCTTAGATTCCATGCCATTTATCTTAGCTTGTGTTAGCTTTTGTGAGAGTGACATTTGTTGCCCTTGTTCTTGTAATTTTGATATATCATGTAGCATTTCTTCCTCTTCTTCATGAGTCATGCTAGAGCTTTCAAGTTGCTTATTAGGTGTTTGCATTTTATTTCCTCGGGGCATTAGTTACCAATAATAATGCTCTACTATGCCCTTTGAATTCCTTCAAAATAATTTTTCAAACCAATCTTAAGAAAAAATTTAAAACAATATACACACCTTTTTTCACTTTGTAGGCGCTCGATATTGCCTCTGATGTATCTCTGTACTTTCAGATCATCCAGTTCTGAAACTGTGACCTGCACTAGCCCTCTGTGTCCTCTTTCCAATGCCACCAGTCTGATTCAAATTGGATTCTCCAAAGAAGAGTTATGTGAAATATCCCACAGTGACTTGATTATAAACTAGTTCAGTAGAGCGAACTTGTACGACGTGCCACGAGTCATTGTTTCGACCTTTGGATCTGAAAAATATATAGAAAAAACTACAGTCTGTCCTCTTTCTGTACCTTCTTACAAAATTTCAATCCGATGCTCAAAGAGAAAGTTATGACGATTTTCCCTAGGCCACATGTTTGGAATGTAATTTAGGAGTCTGGAAAAAGACCAATTTCTTCAGATCATATCTCCGCAAATATAGCGCGAAAATCTCTCAAATTTGGACCCGAGATTCAGCACGAATGCTTCTCAAATGGTTTTTTTTTTAGCTTCTGAAACATTGCAGAAAAAGAGTTATAGTGAAAATTCCACGATGACCTATTTGGAGCAGCGAAACTCTAGAATCCAAAACTCTGATACCAAATGTTATGAAACCAGCTCAAGAAAAGATAGAAAAGTTAGATCAAAGCCTTAGAATTTAGCCTCTTCGATGGGGAAACCTCCTTTACATTACATAAATGAAAAATTCTTGGATGATTCAAATGAAAAAACCTCCTTTCTATATATAGGAGTCTAAGGAGTCACAATATAACCTGGCTGACCTAAAAATAATAATATAAAGCCACAAAAATAACAATAGAGAGATTCTATGGGGCATAGTAATAACAATATGGGGATAATAGGGGCACAACAATATTAATAAGGGATGAAACTACAATAGTAATGGGGTAATCACTAGTATTATAGGGACCCAACACAAGAGGATGCACATTTGTTGCACTTACTGCCATAAGCAAGGACATGTTGCTGCAAAATGTTGGACTCTGAATCCAACAATGCTTCCACAAAAGTGGAAGAAGGTGGAAAGGGAAAATGGTAGAAATGGAAAGGAAGATTCCATGAATAATGTGTTTCAAGATGATTCACATGTTGATGCTGATGTGCAGACAAAGGAAGGACCTTTGAAATGGATTGGTAAGAAATGGTTAGAGTTCTTATCTAATTAAGATTTCATGTTTATTGATATAATGCATCTATTTGCATTTCTTTGTTAATGAAATGCAAGTTGTAGGGTTTTACCAAGAAGGTGAATGGAAAGGTTGAGTAGGGGACTCACTTTATTGCTGCAACATTGTACTCATTTCAGCTTCAAAAGTATAATGTACTTAAGAAAAAGTTGAAGGATGAAATGCATGCATAAGCATGATGTGTATGAACACAGGGATTTTGATGATTTCCTTGTATTTGAACATGTGTGTGTGATTAACATGAAGGGTTGATTAATTTGTTTTTAAGCATGCATGTAATGCAATATTGACTTGAGAAAAGTTGTTTTGGTCTCCAAGATGGAGATGATGATGAAGTGTTTCATCTTTTGAAAAGAGTCATTGAGATCTTTTCTACATTCTTGACTTGAAGGGTCAATTGTTTTAAAGGCATGTTTTATTGGCTTGTTATCTAGTCAATCATTTTTATGCAGATGTAAAGACATGGAGGTGTTTACAAGATGTGAAAACTGTTTCTTTTGTTGAAGGAAGAGTTTAGGCCATCCAGTTGTTGTGTATAACCCTGTTGTTGTTAATAGTTGTTGTTGATAGTATGTCAAACAGGTACAAATGAAATTTTTTGAAACAGATGTAACTTCACATTGGTTTGAGTCACCTTAGATTAATGATCAAGGCAGAGAAGTTCAAACTACCATCTGTGACCTTCTCAACATGAGTCCTGCAGGAAGTCAAGGAGGAAGACAGTTCTTCCCAAAAGAACAAGCACATCTAGGAAGCAAAGTGCTTACAGGCTTTGGTTCAGAGGCACTATGCAAGACAAGTGTATGAAGGTTGAAAGAAGAGGGTGAGGTACTCTCATATACTATTTAGATTAGTATATTAGTCTTTTGGAGACCAAAAGTTCTTTTTAGTGGGAAGGTGTGATCCAAAATGGATCTAGAATAAACTTCTAAGTTTAAAGTTATTCCTCACAGAAGGAAATGAAAGTCATAGGATGCTCTTGGAAATAGTCTCATTACCGAGACCTCTTCAATCTGAATCTAATGCAATTTGAATGGGCTAAAATGGACTTCGGATGATGGATTTATTGCAGAAATAAGTTTGCCCATTGTCCTTTGAAAAGGAGGCAATTTCTTATATAAATGAGACTTAAGAGAAGTAAAGGCTTTCTATGGAAAAATCCCATCGGAAGGTTCAAAGGGAGGACTTAGACCAAAGGCCTTAAGGACCCCCGATTAGCGATCTCAGATATATCGGATTGGAGGTAGGCTGTCATGCGATATTAGGACCCTGGGCGAGCCGATTGCAATATGCGATGGTCAGCGATCGGCAATCGGCATAGTCAAAGGGAAGATCCCCGGGGATATTGTGATTGCGATATGCGACATGAAATGGGGCCAATAATGATGCACCGATATCGGTGATCGGTGATCAACGAATCCCCGATATAAGGAGCCAATGCCAATGCGACGTGTGATTGCGACTTGTGACAAAGCGCGAACTTGATGAGTTTTGTGAACGCGGTTGCATAATATTTGGAATCCAGAATTTCAGATTTTCTGTGCATTCCTGTGTATTTTGGTTTTTTACCATGATAAGGATTATAGACACAATTTCATATTATTTGAAATCTGGATTTGCAGATTTTCTTTATATTTCTGTGTAGTTGGGTTTTGGCCTTATGCAATGCGATTTGCGATGAGCGATGAAGAACACGGACCTGACAAGTTTATAGATATGATTCTATATTATTTGAAGTCCGATTAAACATCCATGATGTGTTTTGCGTGCATTTTCCTATGTATTTCCATTATTTGGCTATTTCGGCCAGAGGAAGGCAAAACGATCTGGTGGCCATGCCCACTAGTTCCTTTCCATTTGTAAACGAATTCTTGTGATGAAATTGTCAGTTTCTTCAATGATGGAGGCGACTGTAACTGATGCATTACAAAAAGCACAGGGAGCTCAATTGATAGAGCAACTGAAGGTTGCTGAGATTCGCATGGAGTGCAAGTGAACCATTGATAACATAAAGAGCCAGAGCCAAGACCCAGAGCCAAGACCCAGAGCCAGAGCTAGAGCCAGAGCCAGAGCCAGAACTGAGAGCCAGAGCCAGAACCAGAGCTAGAGCCTAAGCTGAGAGAACAACAAAGAGATCAAATTATCCAGCTGTTGGTGGTGTCTGATGTGTGCTGAAGACAAAAGAAGGAGTTCCAGAGATAGTAAGATAATTCTGAGGGAGTTGGTGCAAGATAGAGCTCAAGATAGCTCAGAGCGCTGATTGAAGGAATCTAGTCCAGAGAAGCCTAGATCTGTCTACAGAGTATGGACAACCAACGGGATAAGATGGTACTCTAAACCCATAGGTTCAGTTGTAAACCAATGGAGTTGAGCGTGGAGCTTGTAAAAGAATTCAGCCATAATCCCAAAGAGCCTAGTCGAGTTGACTAGAGCTCAAGGAGACATAGCCCAAGATATTAGTGTGAACTCCATATTATATTGTTGTCTTATGTGTTTGTTTATTTGCTGCATTACTTACTGTTACATGTATTCAAATATCAGTATAAGCAACCGAACTTAAGGCATTAGATAGTTTAAAGGCAAACACAAGCATACACATATTTCAAGCATTTTTAATTCCGCAATTGGTTAATCATAAGCTAGATCTTGGAAATTAATAAGCTTTGGAGTGGGAGAGGTTCTTGTAATCTTGACAAGAAGCCTTTAGTGCCCCATTTCAGATCAATCTCCCACTAAAATCTCTCTAACAACGTGTCAGTTGTGTTCTGTATGCATCTCTATATATACATGGCGGTCTTGATAAATGTACAAGTCACGTTGAAGATGGAGAACCAATGGGAAATTCTTAAGAATAGGTCATTAATCCAGTTATTAGTGGCTTAATTGCAACACACCATGCCATACCATAGGATATATAATTACACATGTCCATACATTTTTAGGTGATTTTATCACTCCAATTCCCGAGGCTCCACGATTTAGTCTAATTAATGCAGATACCGATTATTAACGTCCATGATACCATGTCCATGCATGCTAATTCATGGACCATTCATTTTCCGATAGCTCCATCTTTCCAATGTCATTAGGCCAAACCTATTTGACTTTGGAGTAGTCTATAATGCGACTTTTTGGAGATGGATGGGATGTTTCTATGGGTGATGGTTATACATAGCATGGAAATAATTACCGCGTCTCTTGATTTCCCGACAACTCTATTTTCCCTATAAATTTACATCTTCGAAGGTCTGACAACAAACAGAAGTTTCCACCACTATTCTTCTAGGCCAACTCAATTAAAGCAAGTCTGCGGCACAATCTTTATGTGAAATTCAAAATTTGAAATTTAAGCGCGCTTGCCCACCCATGCTCGCTCCGGGTGAATGCATGCACGTGTGCATGGTGGAGAGGATGGTAGTGGGTAGCGGACAAATTCTATAGAAAGTGGCTTCCCAAAGAATTTATGCCTCCCTGGTTGCTACAACAATTGTGCCAACATCATTGACCTCTATTTCAATATTGTGGCTAAAGAAGGTACTTATTATTCTTCATTATCCTATTCATGTACCCTATACTGTAGCAGACGTAAAATATGATATTCACTGGATATCCTACTTGAGACATACCTGTAACCATGAATATATGTATGGCTTTTACACCTGAATTCAACCCATGATTGATTCATATAGATATATAATTTCTGGTGTCTACTTGCGCCCACCTATGCGAGGTTCACAAAACTAGAGACCGTGGGATGATAAGTGAGGTTACATAATTTGTTATTGCTTCCACAACAATTGGTTTTGGCGATATAACAATTCCTCCCACTTCGGCTCCATCTCCAGTCTCTTCTCTCAGTCATTAGTTACTAGATTCTGTAATTTTTCTAATGCTTGTACAAGGGGTGGAGTGTACAGCCAAATTTGTTTTGTAGAACTTATATCTTCTATTTGCTATTATTGAAGGGTCCAATGTGATTCATTGGACTTTCTTTTTCAAATATTCCTTCAATTAATAAAATTTACTGTAACTTTATTTGGAACAAGGGATTTAATTCACAGTAGTAAGTGTTTTTCGAATCACTTTATAGTTTTATGGTATACTTCAGCACTTTGTGGAAGTATGATTATAACACACATTTTATGTATGATATTTCACTTTTATGAATTCTTCGTTCAAGGAGGGCATTTCAAATTATTAATCATCTTTATATAGTAATATATAAACTTACATGAAAGGGTTTTTTTATTATATTTGCCCTATTGTCCACTTAATAGAGTTTCTTGTCCAATTATACATTATATGATTTTAATTAACTACAATAATATCTAAATACATATCACCAAGATTGAAATGAATTTAAAATTCTAAAAAAGCTAATCATACACTATCTTAATAGATTATATAATTTCATCCTTAAAAAGCTCAAAGAGCTCTTAATACTAGAGAAGAAAGTAGAAAAAACCAACAAAATTATAAAATAGTAAAAAGGATGAAACCAACCATGTGAAAAAGCTCTTAATACCAGAGAAGAAAGTAGAAAAAACACCAACAAAATTATAAAATAGTAAAAAGTATAAAACCAACCATGTGAAAAGGAAATAAAATTAAATAGGTAAAATTTAAGAAATGAGAAAAAAAAAAGAATATTTAAAGTATAAAACCAACAATGTGAAAAGAAAAAAAATTAAATAGGTAAAATTTAAGAAATGAGGGATAATATAAAAAAAGAATTAAAGAAAAATTATATTTTAAAATTTATCAAAATAAGAAGTCATTTTTTAAAATTGAAAAAATAAACAAATAACTAAATGAAAATTTATCAAAGTAATTAATTCTTTTAACACATGAAGAAAAAAATATTCTCATCATTTATTTTTAATTTATATAGACTTATAAGTAATAATAATGTGCACACATTACTACATTAAGAAGAGAAAAATACATCTACGTGTGGTTAGAAAGGGGATGAAACAATTAATGAATATATTGCTACATTAAAAAAATTAGAAAAATACAAATTAATCCCATCTTAAAATTATATTATATAGTGTGTTTTGGTGAGAGAGAACATTTAAAGAAATTCGATCCCTTAAAGTGATTGATAGATTCAATTTTAAGATGGATCTACACTAGTTAATAATAATATAATTTCATATCATGCAAAATTTCATTCACCTTTACAATGTAGTATTGGGTATAGAATTTGTCATGAACAAACCAATGAATATAATGCTACATTAAAAAATTTAAAAATACAAGTCAATTACATCTTAGATGGCACTAAATTAAATTAAAAAAATAAATAAATCACATGCATAAATAGATATCTATGTGACAACATCTAAAACATATTAAACCAATATTCATACATCTTAAACCTAGATATATCAAGCATTTAGAGGTATAGAGTTTGTTAGTGTGTAAATTTTATTAATATGAAGGAATTAATACACAACATGGAATTAAATGATGAAAGGATTACATTTTAAAAGATTGGTCTCTTTAGGTGCTTGGTAGATTCAAGTTTGAGATGAATATGAGCTAGTTAATAACAATATAATTTCATATTATGCAAAACGTTTCATGCATTTAAAATGTAATATGAATAGAAGTTGTGAAGAACAAACCAATAAACGTATTGCTACATTAAAAAAAAATATACAGCTCAACTCAATCTTAAACAATATTAAATTAAATTAAATAAAAAAATTAATAACTACATACACACATATGTATGTTAACAACATTTAAAAAAAAATCATCTAAGATCATGATTAGTCAATTTAGTGTCGTAAATTGCTTGCATAAATTATCAACCGAGGCTTGTACACTGATAAAGTGTGGTGCACTATATGTGTTTAGTTAACCTTTCCTTACTTCATTGTTTTGTATATTATGTTGTTTTGGGGGGTTTTGGTTCTTTGATGTCTAAGAATGTTCAACCTAAAACTATGAGAATATTTAAGTGAATCTAAAGAAATCTTCCTAAGTTAATCTAATTCTCTAAATAGAAAACTATTGGCTAGTTAGAACCTAATTTGGAAAACAAGCATCTATCTTATCTTATCGTTATTCCTAATCCATGGATCTAATTCTTAAAACGAAAAATGAAATTGTAGTGTTTGTTTTAATTAAAGATAGAAAATGAAATCAATTAAAGTACTTCCGGTTACTTTAGCATTCAATTATGAAGTATGATCTTCTTGAGATGGAGTATAAGCAACTGCCTATACTTTAACGTCCTAGAAAAATAAGTAGAGTATGCAACTAAGTGAGAATATAAGAGAAACAAGGTGAAAGCATGTAAAACTAACTGTAAACAACTAATGTATTTTTGGCTTTCTCCAAAATTCAAATGTGAAACATTAACCTCTTGAAGTGCTGCATAAGAAGTCAATTATGCCTTAAGTCCTAAGTTCCTATGAAGCTAATAACAATGTACTGAGTAATTTCAATCATTGTATGAATTAGACATTTAACCATTTAGTTTAGGATCATCATCATCTTGAAATGGATTTTGAAAACATCCATTAAGACAGTTAATTGACAATTCTGTCGACAAAACAATAAGAAAAACTAAGCAACTATGTATTCTTATCACTTCAATCTTAATTCAATTTGGAAACAGAGTTATTTTTCTCCATCAAATATCTTAGAAGAACAAGGCTGCACAGTTGTGAATTATCACTATGCTATTGATCAAAAACTAGAATGAAATATTATCCTAATTAGAAAACAGATTTGTTGAAAACAGAGTAATGCAAATTGAACTAAAAACAACAATAAAAACAGCCTCTAGTGTAGGGGCCCTTTGCAACTTATTTGGCTAGACTGCTGGCTGGTTAAAGATGCTCTTAACCAATCATTCACTACAGGAACTTTATATTATGATAAAATAAAGTCTGTATACAGAGTATAAGCAAAAAGCCTGAATTTAACACTTAATTTATGAATTGTTTCTCAGTTCTATGTAACTGATATTTAAAGGAAAATAACATAACTATTTGTGAGATAAACTTGCTACAGGTGGCTAATACGAATTAGATTTGCAATAGGACTGTTGGACTCTTGATTTCCTACGAAAGAGCAAATCAAGAGTCCTACTACTTTCGGATAACGTATTTTGACTCCATCTTTAACCATGATCCTAGGCTTTCTTTTTTGTCGATTTGGACCGAGTGAATAGGATGGAATCCATGTGGAGATGATTCTAGAAATGCCTATGTGACCTAATTCTTCATTTGACACCTAGAATCTGCCAAACCATGAGAGTAGCTACGGAATCCACAGTTAGTTACAGAATAGGCTGCGTTCTGTAGCTAAATTGAAAAAATCTACTCAAATAGCAAGAACATGAAAATATAATATGGCAATCATTTTAATGGTTTCCTTAAGACAAAACTTAGCATTTATCATTGATTGGGGTCTGTAATCTTATGAGAAAGTGAGGGAAAAAAGTGAGAAAACTGTCAAGGAGAGGGTAATTCTGAGGTTTAATAGATCCATCTTAAAACCAAATCTTTCAAGCATCTATAGGTATCAAAGTTGTTAGTGTGTAAACATTTTAATATGAAGGAACTAATGCATGGCATGGAAGTAAATGATAAAAAAATTACACATCTAACTATTTTATCCCTTTTAGTTTTTAATATTCAAATTTAATATGGATTTAAGCTAATAAGAATGCATAGGTGTTTTTAGTACAAAAATTCATATCATTCAAAAACTCCCTTACCTTTACATGTATGCGAAGAAAATATCTATTATGAAGACTATTTTCCTCTCTTAGGAACACTCAATGTCCCTAACCCATTTTTTTAATGCAAAACTGCCTAATAGTACCTAGAATACCATTTGGGGATCAAAGACCCCAAAGAAAGGCTATTATTCATGGTGGTATGCCTTATTCACAATGCTTAATCATGAAGACTATTTTCCTCTCTTAGGAACACTCAATGTCCCTAACCCATCTTTTTTATGCAAAACTACCTAATAGTACCTAGAATACCATTTGGGGATCAAAGACCCCAAGGAAAGGGTATTATTCATGGTGGGATGCCTTATTCACAATGCTTAGGACCTAGAGGGTTCATTTTCCTATGTAAGGCCCTTGTTTCTCTTTTTTACCATGGTTTAGGCCCTAAAGTTATCCTTATTTCCAAAATCCAATTAATTGCAACCATATCCCATTCAAATTTGAAAATCATGTAGAGAGGTCCTATGTGGCGTGTCAATGTATCTTCCACCATGTTTGAGCCTAACAATATTTTTAAAATTCTGACTTGTTGATATAACATACTCAATAGGTTATGTCATTTATTGAGGTTACTATATGCTTCTTGAAACCACAAAAATTATACTATTTTTTCTTTGATACCTCTCTCTTATATATCCAACCACCCCAATGGCATGTTTTAGGTGTTGGAGTGCTCCAAGTTCCTTTCACAAACTTATAAATATTATCTAATACCACTTTTTAGTGTATCTAGTATCCATACTACACCCACGACACTTTGATTTTAACTTTATTCCAAATATGGTATGTACAAAAACATGTACTTAGGCTAATAGTTATGTTTGTACTCATGTAGTTACTAATGGTTAATTTATTGAATTTTTATCCTTTCAGGTGATGGAAAAACATTTATGATGGAGGCTTTGCCACTAAGAGCTTAAGAGGAAATGCTTAATTTAATGAACAAAGAATTTTGAATAGAAAAATGGTTTCGCTTATGGATTAGTTTCTATGAGATATATGGTTGCAAACTATGTGATCTCCTTAGTGACGGGAGGTATGTATATGAACATACGTGTATTCAAATTGATTTCGTATAACCGTAACTACAAATATTGATTCTATATTTTAGGTTCTCCATTCTTATGGGTCTTTACAAGACCTTATAGCATCTATATGAGAATATATTAGAAGCCTTTCCAACTTGAAGAGATATGTATGATGGTCTTTTTTTCTTGAATTTTGTCATCTTGAAGAAGGGTTTTTGTTTAGATTCAATGATGTTTTTGTAATAAAAATGAGCTAATAATAGTGTTTAGGGAGGGATTTCTTAATCCCAGACACTATGGAGTGAGAAAAACATTAGAAAGTTTGCCATATATTGGTTGTAAATTCAACCAATGTGAAAATTATTTTATGTGCAATTGTTCATTGTGTAAAACTTTAAATATAACAATAGAAAGTTAGCATTTCACACTCCAATTCTTGTTATTTCATTTTTTTGGAAAAGTATTTCCAATATGTCTTGAGAAATTTACCAGAAAGGAGTTGAGGAAATGATATGTAGTTAGTACCATGAAATTTTTTTCTCTTTTGTTTGAAATTCCTCATGTAGTAACATGTAACAAAAATTTTCTTCACTAATATGATGGTACATTTTGGGTAAATGATTTATATCATTTTTTTTTATCAAGATAACATGGTTTTTTAAAGTATGCTAACTCAATGGAAGATCACTTTCTTTGCAAGTAAGAGGTTGATGGTTTGATTCCATCCTACCCTAACATTAATTAATTATTGAAAGAACAAAAATATTCACATTATATATACATTTTTTTAAGTAATACTATTCTATTGAAAAAACAAAATTAAAAATGCAGCGAGGCTCCGGCCTTTGCGGTGCTGAACAGAGTTATGTCAAAATTTAATCAAGAAGACAAAACTCAACTGCCCACTAAGGGGAAACTAGTCCGAGTGAACCCATTGTTAAATGCTCACGTAGGGGTCTCAATTCTTAACCTAAAAAGGCCCACATAGGGGTCCTAAATCAAAACCAATCAAAACGAGCCACATGGTTTGAAAAAGAAGTAGAGAAAAAACCCCATGAAACCAACCCATGAAACAACAAGAGAGTGGCGAATCGAAACCTGGGAACTTGGCCCCCTAGGTCACGTCTGGTGGAGGCTCCTCCACAATGCGACACGCGTACTCATACCAGTCATCATCCTCTGCTGACGTGCCACGTGGGATGCCACCGACTGCTTGCGAACCAGCTGAACTGCCCTTGACTGCATGCTTGCCTGATGTGCCACTTGGGATGCCACCAACTGCTTGGGTGGCACCCGAACTGCCTTCGATTGTATGCTTGCCTTCAGCCATATCCTCGCCATGCAGAATGCTGTCATGACCAGCCTTTCTCGTCTTCTCTATCGTCTGTTACTTGCTGTTGTTTCCTTTCTCTGGTTCACAACCATCCTTGTTCGTCTTATCTGCCTTCTGCTGCTTGCTGTTGTTCCCTTTCTCTGGTCCAGGTTTGCGAGTTTGAGCATCTTGCTCATCCTGCGGACTGATTTCCTCACTGAAGGTCACTGTGATAGTGGCAATGATATTGGGATGATGCAACATATTGTGAAAGCGAAAGTGGGTCGTGTGGTGAGAGGGGTGGGGTGGGTAGGGAGGTTGTCCGTTTGGGTAGCAGCATTCATTCTTCTGGCACCATGGGCCTGTGCCCGACCTTTGCCACTGCATGTGTCAGGGTGTCTACTAGAGAAATGACCTCTGGAATGAATAGTAGAAGGGGATGAGGAAGGAGTTGCTTGTTTAAGGGTGGGCGTTGAGGGGAGGCGAATGCTTCCACCGCGGCTACCACCTCTTCTGTTACGCATTCGATGGCGAGTATGCGGCATGGCTAGTTGATGGTTGTTGGTTTGGGCCAAAATGACTGTGTTGTTATCAGTGATTGCAATAGGGGAGGCAGAGTTTACTCTGGAATTGATGAGGCTATTCAGAAGAGATGTAGAGGAATTTTGGGTGGAATTTAGAGCACAGTGAGTGGTTTGGGAGAAATGGAAGTCGTTCCCCAAATCAATACATTTGAGGATCCAACAGTGCCTCCCTGTAATTTTGTGCGAGCTCGGCTCCGCAACATGAGGGGGCCAAGAGCAGTTTAGCGGGGATGGGATGAATGGGTTATGGCTTGCAGAAGCCATGGCCTTATGCCTGCTACGAATTCCTCGACTTGAGCACCCGAGTAATGGTGCCTGTAGGCCAACTGTGGCTTGCCATAAATTGGCATGGAAGGGGATGTGGGTGGCCATGCGACCTGGCCACATGCCGTCCTTCTGTCTAATCTGCATTAACGTCAATTTAATCACTCGCATCTGGGTGTGCCTCTTCACTTTGTACTAGTTCATTATATTCCTATAGTTGGGAAGCATTGTTGGTTATGTTGAGCGAACCTGTATGTAGGGTCCAATCTCTGTCGACCCCCAAATTTTCCAGGAGATTAGCCACTTTGTTGCCTTCTCTTTTGATGTGTTTGAAAGTGACTGCTCTGTTAGTGGTGAGCCATTGATCTATGAGCTCTAATCTTTTTGCGAATCTCCAACTGTTGACCACTTTGTATGTCGCGGTCCCCTGCAGGATCTGATTAGCCATATTAATAAGAATCTGAGAGTCGCCTTCGATTACTAAGGGGAAGAAGTTGTGTCATTGAGCTAAAAGAAGCCCTTGCCATAGCCCCTCTAGCTCAGGAGAATTGTTTGTATCCCATCCAATTGAGCCTAGGAGAAATAAAAGAGGTTTGCCTTTGTGATCCCTGAATATTCCTCCATATCTTGCTCTACCTGGGTTACCTTTGGAGGCCCCATCGAAGTTTAATTGTATCATATTATGTGGCAGAGGGATCCATTTTTTTGGAATATTGTGATGTAAAGAGGATTTACTATGTTTTTCCTGTACCTGGTTCATCCGAAGATTCCAGTTTGTCCATATATTTTGCTCTTGTGGAAGGGAAGGAAAGTCCTTTGTCCATATATTCTGCTCTTGTGGAAGGGAAGGAAAGTCCTCTTCATTCCAAGTTTGGAGCATTAAAGTTTCCTAAAGGTTGTTGCAAAAGCTACTTCATGGGACTTCTAATGGTGTACATTGATCTTTGAAGATGCGGCGATTCCTTCCTTTCCATATAGACCACATAAGAAGACCTGGGATGATTTTCCACAAAGAATTTAATAGTTTGCTCTTGTATGGATTGATTGCCTAGCTACGAATGGTGTTGGTAATATCATCTTTAATTCTTCCTTCTTTTTGGCATCTAAAACTTGCTTTTTCCCAAAGTCTATTTGCCAAATTGCAAGAGTTCATGAGGTGCTGGATGATTTCTTCCTGTTGTTTACATTTAGGGAATATGGAGGGCCCATGGAAACTTTTTTTCCTTAAATTGTCCCAAGTGATTATTTTTTTTGACATAACAACCAAAGGAAAGTAGAAACTTTGGGCCAAATGTTGGGGGACCATACTTTGTCCCAGAGAGGATCCTTGATTGTTTGATTGCCAATTATTAGTTTGTATGCCTCTTGAGTGGTAAAAGTTCCACGTGCATTATAGCCCCATCGTATTATGTCCTTCTTGTTAGAAAAATGAATTTTCCTATTGATAAGCTCTGTCTCCAAATTATTATGAATAGACTCTGTTCCTTACTTGATGACGTGAGTCGTGCTTATCCATTGTCTATATCCCTGATTGAGAGTAGGAATCCAATGCTAGATAACTTTATCTATTTGATGCTCCTCCCATTCCTATGTTTGGTGAGGTCTAATCAGGTCGCTCAATTTGGGTCTCTGGTGCCAAGAGTCATCCCAAAAACGTGCATTGTTGTCGTCCCTTATTTCCCATAAACTATGCTGTTAGATTATAGCTTTGTGTTGATTGGCCGCATTCCAAATTAAGGAACCTTTTAGTCGAATTAACTCATATGTCGGTTAGTTGTTTGCATATTTGGCAGTCCAGAGGATGGCCCAGGGTGTCTGCGGAGTAGAAATCCATTTCCACCATAATCTTGCTCCCATGACTGCATTGCTATGTTAAGGATCTCGGATCCCAGTGCCCCCAGAAATTTTTGGAAGGCAAACCGTAGCCCACTTGACTAGTGCCCATTTTCTATTATGTCCCGAGGATACCTATAAAAAATTTCGTTGTAGATCTTTGATTTTCTTAAGCACCCATTTTGGTGCTGCCAAAACAGAGAAAAGATAAAGAGGCATGGATTGCAGGACAACTTTGACTAATACTAGACGACTGGCCATATTGAGGGCTCTATAAGTCCATGAGAAAAGGCGAGCTTCCAATTTTTCTAGGAGCAATTTCCAGGAGGAGTGCTCTAATGCAGAGTCAGACATGGGTGCATCCAGATATTTAGAAGGGAGAGAGGCAACCGAGAATTCAAAAATGCGGACTATAGAAGATTGAGTGATGTAAGGGGTATGAAAGAAAAATATTTGGGATTTAACATTATTAATGCTAGCACCAGAGGCTTCATAGATCTCATTCAGAAGGGATTTTATTTTAAGGGCTTCTTGAACCAAGGGATGTCCAAACAGCATGTTATCGTCCACAAATTGTTGGTAGGTAAAAGCAGGGGTATTGGAGAAGGAAATACCTCTGAGTTGTTGTGATTGAAGAGCATTTTTGATACTTCTACCTAGCCCTTCCACCATTAAGACAAAAAGAAAGGGGGAAAGAGGATCTTCTTGTCGGATGCCTCTAGAGGGAGGAGAGGGGGTGGAAGGTATGCCATTAACCAGAATGGAGAAAAGAGTAGAGGATATAAGAGTCATAACCGATCTAACCCATGGAGGGGAGAAGCCAAAGGTAGTCAACATCTTTTGAATGAAAGTCCAACTTAACTTATCAAAATCTTTTGAAAGTTAAATTTTAAGGAGCATATCTACTTTTTTGAGCTGCTTCAGGGAGTGTATGATCTCATGGGTGAGAATGATGCCATCTGTGATTTGCCTCCTTTCCACATATCATGATTGTTCTGGCAAGATGAGAATAGGTAGCAGCGGCTTCAGGCGAGAGGCGATAACTTAGATATGATTTTGTATATGACATTATAGAGAGCGATAGGCATGAATTTGTCCGAAGTTAGAGATTGCTCTTCTTTGGGGATAAGGGCAATAAAAGTCGTGTTCAAAGAGGGAAGCATCCAACGTATAGTCCGAGATTCTTCAACTACCTGTCAGACCTCCTCTTTGATGAGATCCCAGAAGTTATGAAAGAAGTTTGAGGTAAATCCATCTGGACCAGGTGCCTTTCCTTCCTTGAGCTGTCACATAGCAGAATCGACTTCTTGTAGAGATATCAGACAAAGGAGAAGCTGATTGTGTTATTTTGTTATAATTCTCGAAATGTTCTATATAATATTCTCTATAGCTGGTTGTCGGTTGACTTGTGTTTCTTGATGCACTCGTTTGAAATATGTAAAAAGCTATTGTTCTATGTCCTCATGGTTTTCCAAGCATACTCCTTGCTGATTCTGAATATGAGTGATATTGTTGTACATTCTTCACTATATGGTGGTGCGGTGAAAAAATTTCGTATTTCGCTCTCCCTCCTTAAGCCATCTGACTCTAGATTTTTGTTTCCAGAGTATCTCCTCTTGCTTTTCTCTTAAAGCTATTTGAATTTGAAGGAGCTTTTCCTGATCTGAGAGGGCTTTAGTTCTTCCTTCAGTAATTATTGTTTGCTGGATTCTTTTTTACTTCCTGAGCTAGAGCATTCTGAGCTCGAAAGATATTACCAAAGGTCAGTTGATTCCAATGCTTGATGTTATTTTTGAGATGTTTGAGTTTTTGTTGGAATTGATACATTTTTGAACCTTCCGGGGGACTGAAGCATTTCCATGCTGTATGTATCAGATTGTTGAAGTCTGGATGCATCAGCCAAAAGGCTTCAAAATGAAAAGGTCTTTGAGTGTTATTCCCGAGTATTTTCCATTCGAGCGAAATAGGCCAACGATCTGAGCCAGAAAGAGGTAAGATCGAGGCTGAAAGATCTCCTCCAAGATGAATGGCATTGTTTGAAAGCAAAAATTTGTCTAGTTGGGAGGCGATTTGTTGGGTACCAGTTCTTCTATTGTTCCATGTGTAGATACCATTATTGAATGGCATATCAATAAGCTAGTTGTTTTGTATGAAATTCCTTAAATGGGTACTTTCACTGTCCAGTTTGTTCCTGCCTCCACTTTTTTCTTCCAGTTTAGTAATCATATTGAAGTCTCCTCCTGTTATCCAGAGCAAATGTATTCTGGTGGAGTTGATCAAAGTTAATGTACTCATAATGGTTAACTTATTCACTGCTTCCTGGGGGGAAATAGACACTGGTGAGGTGACCATGCACATTTTTCCCTATTATATAAAAAGTGGCTTGAATGAAATGATGACCCACATGGATGTTAGTAAGAATGATAGCTCACTCATCCCAGGCTATTGCTAGTCCTTCTGAGGCTCCTAAGGCATCCACTGCTACTGTTTGACTGCCTAGCCATTCTTTCGCAAGAGTTTGGCCAAGTGTGGTAGAATTACATTTTGTTTCTTACATGAAGAAAAGTTGGGGTTTCTCTTACTGAATCATGTTTTTGATCTCTCTGTATTTTCCAAGGCTGTTTAGCCTTCTTATATTCCAAGATGTGAGCTTCATATTTCAGTATTGGGTAGGGGACTGTAGTACTTTGTAAGCTTGGAATATCTTCCTGATTCCACCAGCATTTCCCCAATGCGGATGGTTCTTTGGAGGTCTGTCTTTATCCCTCATTTCTTAGTGTCTTTAGGAATATTTTTCCCATCCCATTGACCTTCGGGTTGAATACCTAGAGATCTTTGCTGATGTGCTCTGGAAATGATAACTTCCAGGCTTTCTAGTTGTCTTTTTTGGATTTTGTCAAATTCTTTTTTCCTGCAAGCTTGCTCTAGGCCGAATATGTCCAGATCTCCTATGTCTATACTTTTAAGCTCTTCTTCCATGTGCTTGGCCTCACTACTTTCCGCCACGAAGTATGTTGAAGCAGTGGTCTCTTGCTAAAAAATGTCAATATCCATGCCATGAGGTTTCCAGATCGGAGTCATACTGAGCATGGAGGTGGTGAGATCTTTGGATTGCGAGGGCTTTTGAGTTTTCCCTAAAAGCCTGTGGGGTTGACTTTAGAGCTTACCTTGAGAGGCTCTTTGGAGGGTAAGGGGGACTCAAGGCCTGTCAGAGCAGGTTGACCTATAATGTTAAAGCTGTTACTGGTCGATGGCATTGATGTATTGGCGGAAGGATTTTTAGGGTTTGATGCAGGTTTTTTGTAGTTCTTTTTGCGATTGTTTACCTTGGTGAAACTCTCAGAATTAGGTTTCTCTGAGGAGGTATAAGTTGGGGGTTTCACATTTAGCGGGCAATCACGAAAGAGATGGACATGGGCATGACATTTTCTACATCTGAATGGAACATGTTCGTAGTCTATTGACTGAATCCACTCAAAATCATCATGATATAGACTTATCGTATCCAGAAGAGCTTTTCTTAGATGCATATAGACACAACTGTGGGCATAGGATGTATATCTTCTGAGTTTTGTCTCCACAATTTTAATGAACTCCCCAGTCCATCTCCAATGCCTTTGAGTGAATCTTCATCCCAATATTCCAGTGGAAGGGAGTAAAGACGGATCCAGATTGGTGCCCAACTTAGATCCTCTTTGTTCGGGTTGGATCTCTCAATCCAATCTATCAGGTATAGACCAGCAGCATTGAAGAAGTAGGGTCCTCCATCGATTACCCTATTCCTGTATTCTATACAGTTGAAGACCACCGTGAAGAAGCCCTTTGGTACTAGCTGCAAGGTGATCTGCCCTTTTGGTTTCCATTTGGCTACGATCCAACTGTGCAGGGCTTTCTCTGTGGGCCAGAAGCCGATAAATTTCACGATTAATGCATGATCCTTCATGAACTAGATTTTGGTATTGATTCTTTGACTTGGTAGTTCAATCTTTGGTCTTTCTGCCGCAACAGGTTTGTAGGTTGCTGAGATTGCTTTGGGAACCTCATCCATTCTTGCATTAGCTATCTGTGCATTCTGATTTGTTTCTGTTTCTTCCTGTGGATTTTTGTGTTTTCCTTGATTGTTCTGGTTTGCCAGCTTTGTTCAATTGGTGGTCTGATCATTTCTAGTTTGAACTTGAGGTTCTCCCTGATCGCTGGGGGGATGCACCGTGTCCCCCCATAGAGGTTATCCATGACGAATACTCTATTCATTGTTGTATATTATTGCCAGTGTTGCTGACAAACTGTTGCAGAGGCGTCGTGGTCTGAGCAGGTCTGCCATTGCAAAGTCTGACAAAATCCTAAACTGCCATCGTTCCGTCGTCTTCCCCCGTTTCCGCAGTTGATTATGAGTTAATCATATATTTATATAGTTGATTATATATTTATTTCTAAAGAGAATTTTTATTATCTCTAGAGAGATAAAAATTAGGATTAAAGACATATTGTCTCTATAGAGACAATAACTAGGATTAAATACATATTTTTTTGCTTATGTAAGAGTCGTGCCTTCTTAATGCCCCTAGGAAAAAGAATCTCCAGCGCAATGATCTGGAGTAGCGCGCGCCCTAAGAAAGCCCTTGGATTGTCCCCTGCATCACAGCGATCTGGGCCTTGGCCTCAGCCATGGCCCCCCCGGATTCATCCCAGGAGGATCCTGAGAAAGCCTTCTCAGATCTGGTAAAATCTCTCCCTCCTCTGCGCCCCAGACCTGCAATCTCGAAATTCATTAAGAAAATTGACATTCTTCAGGAAGTTGAGCTTCCTCCAACTCTTCCTCGCATGGCAGCACTTTCCTTGGCCGAGAAAGGACTCATCGGGCAATTTACTGGACTATGGCCATCGCCAAGAACAATGCAAAGATGGGTAGAACGCAACTGGCCGGATAAGATTCTGGGGAAAATTTCAATAAGATTCTGTGGAAAAGGCTATTATACATTTCACTTCGAATCTAAAGTAGACAAGGATTTGATCTTCAAAAACGGGCCTTATTTTATGGACTCCAGAGGTCTCTATCTTAATAAATGGACCCATGACTTCGATTTGGAGCTGGATATCCCCAGTGCTGTTCCAGTTTGGGTACATCTCCCCCATCTCCCACTTCATTGCTGGGGAGACGAATTGGTTAGGGCTATAGGGAACGCGGTTGGCAAATACATAGACAGAAGTGAGCCCAAGGACAACATGCAAGCCTGTGCAAGGATCCGTGTCGAGGTGGATCTAGGAAGAGGACTACCTAAAGCAATAAAGCTAAAAGTGGATGACTGGAGGCATATTCAGCAGCTGGACTATGAGCAGATACCATTCAAGTGCAAGTTATGTCAGGAATATGGACATTCTGCGAATAGATGCACTAAAATTGTTAACATTGATAATAAAGAGCAAGATGGACATTGGGAGCTTGTCAAAAAGAAGAAATCTGTCCCTCCTTCCAAACTTGCTCTGAAGTCTGACATCCCTGGTCCTTCCACCTAGCACCCCCCCTCCCCTTCTCCCTTCCCCTCTGGTCTCTCTCAAGATCCGCCTGTCCCCTCCTCCTCCAATCCCTTTCTCATCCTTTCCTCTGATGATTCCATTCCTGACAAACCCGCCTCAGAGCCCTCTAACTCCCATCTGCCTCCAATCTCCTCTTCCCAACCCTCCCTTGAGCCACCCCCCCCCCTCCCCCCTCAATAACCACCAGAGCTTCTCAAAAGAACATGGGATCTAGTGATACGTATAAAAAACCGGGACCTGGCAGGAAATCCGCCAAGCAACAAAGAGATGAGAATGCCCAGAAGGACATTGCTTTGGGCACTCAAACTCCAGTTGAATCCTTCATCACTGGACACCACGAGAAAGAGGCTACTGGCAAAGATCAAGAGAGGCGAGCACCTCTCCGCACACCCAATGCATCATGATGAAAATCCTTTCATGGAATAGTAGGGGATTGGAGCATCCCTAAAAAATAGCAGCCCTCAAAGACTTACTCCGCATCGAGAAGCCTGAAATAATGTTGATACAAGAAACAAAACAAGATCAACAAGAAATGAAAAAAATCATAGACCAACAGAAGCAGTACGTAGGAAGTATCAGCGGCTCCAGAGGGGCCTCTGGAGGTATAGTCACCATTTGGGACAACAATAAATGGCTTTGCAACTCCGCAATTATCAACCTGTACTGGATCAGAACTAATCTTGAAAGCATAACAAGGGATAGAAATGTAGTCATTTACAATGTTTATGTACCCAATCATTATAAAGAGAAGGAAATTTGTTGGGACAACTTGAAGACAAGCATCGAAGGAGAAAGCACTATAAATCTCATAGTCGCTGGAGACTTTAATCTGATCTTGCATGCCAACGAGAAAAGAGGAGGGAACTTTGCACCTGATCCTTACAGGGGCCATCTGGAAACCATTATACAGGAGAATGAATTAGTGGACATCATTCCAAAAAACCGCAGATACACTTGGAGCAACCGAAGAATTGGAAGTGGCAACATTATGGAACGTCTTGACAGATTTCTGGTCAATATATCGTTCCTCACAATCTTTTCTGTTGGTTATACCAACATCCTCAGCACTTCTGCTTCAGACCACTACCCTATCTCCTTAACTTTGGAGGCCCATCACCCTCTGGGTCCGATTCCCTTTAAATTCAGCCCTCTTTGGAACCGAAATCCTATAGCCAGAGCGATCGTTGAGGAAGTCTGGAGACAGCACGTGGAGGGTTCGCCAAGCTTCATATGGGAGACTAAATTAAAAAAAGTAAAGAAGGCACTAAAAGACTGGGCCAGAGATAGCTATCAGGAACCCGAGGAGATAAAAAAGAGAGTCAAAAAAGATTTAGAAGAAGTGCAAACAAGGATAGAAGAGCAAGGTCTATCTCATCAATACAAGGTACAAGAGAATGCACTGCATGAACAGTTAACCCACATCAATAGGGAGGAAGAAATCAAGTGGCGAATTAAATCCAGGCAATTATGGTTACAAGGGGGAGATAAAAATACAGCTTATTTCCATAAATAGGCCACTGCTCGAAAGGTCAGAAATAATGTAAATACAATCATGGACAGCGAAGGAAATAGACACAGCACTCAAGAGGCCATAAAGAAGGCTGCCTATAAACATTACAATGACCTCCTCACAGAACTCAAAGGGGCAGAAGATTACTCAGACTTGCTCCAGTAGTTGCCCAAGGGCATCACTAAAGAGATGAACAATATTCTAAATAGTGAGATCGACGAAGAGGAAATCAAAAGATCAATCTGGACTCTGCATCCAGACAAGGCCCCTGGGCCTGATGGATTTCCCATCTGCTTCTATAGGGAATTTTGGAGCTGGATTAAGAAAGATCTGGCAAAGATGATTAGATGGGTGCAAAGAAAAGGGAAATTTGTAGGATTCACTAACTCCACCTTTCTCGCCCTCATTCCCAAGGAGAACAGGCCCACCTCCTTCTCCAGGTTTCAGCCCATATCTCTCTGCAACTCCTCTTACAAAATTCTTACCAAAATCCTAGCTATGAGACTCAAGCCCCTTCTCCCCTCCCTGATATCTGAAAATCAAGGGGGGTTTATGTCCAACAGACACATCCATGACTCCATCCTTCTCGTTCAAGAAGCCATCCACTCGAGCCTATCCTGACAAGAGAAAGGATTTGTGTTAAAGCTTGAATTAGCAAACGCCTTTGATAGAGTAAGGAATTCCTTCTTGTTTGCAGTTTAAAACAAAATGGGCTTTGAATCTCCTTTCATTAATACCATTGCTGCCTGTATATCTGGTCCATGGATCTCCCCTCTGGTCAATGGTCGTCTTGGTGAATCCTTCCAATCCACCCAGGGCCTTAGACAGGGCTGCCCCTCTCCCCCTATCTTTTCATTCTCATGGCAGAATCTTTTAGCCAAGCCTTGGACCACAACAAAAGAGTGGGCCTAATAACAGGAATCAAATTCGGAAATGGAGT
>APFE031179036.1:0-33529 GCA_000404065.3 Pinus taeda | reverse complement strand
AGAAACAGGGTAAACTAGAGCAGTTAAGAATTCTAGCTCATGACCGTTTCAGAAGAAAACATCGAAAAGTGCAGAAATTGAACTTAAGGTGTACTTAAACAAATCTTAAGCTATTCTTTTTTCGTGCAACTTAGAATGGACGAAAGATGATAAAAACAGAAAATAAATAGGGAGGAAGAACACTTATTGGATCATGCAGAGACACAGGAATTCTGTGATCATTCCTTGGCTAAGAGAAAACAGCAAGTTGTTTCGCAATCCATGCTTTCAGTAATCTTTGATTATGAAAAATATGACAGTTACAGTGTGAGTCTTTACTCAGAGAAAATTGTTGGAAAGAAACTGACCAACAACTACTACTACCAACCAACCAACCCTTTACAATATTGCTTCGGGTGGTATTTATAAACAAAATATCAGGAAGACATCATTACAAGTGACCGTGACAGGTCTGCTTAGAACTCTTCAAAAAATCTAAATGCTGCTGGAAATAAATGCAAGTAAATCTTTTTGGCTGCGCTGGGGGCAGCTGAATCGGAACAGGTGACGAGGTGGCCCTTGGGGACTAGATGCGTTGCTTCTGTAGTGAATGTGCTTTGGGGCTGCAGTTCGGCTTTGGTGCGAATTGAATGTGTAATTATTATGATTTGGGAGCTTCAAGTGATTTTGCTCTCCTCCTATGGATCTGCTGGAAGATATTCAATTTCTCTTGCTTTGGGCCGCTGCTCAAGATATTCTCTGATACACTTTGCCGCTACATTGATGATTTCCGCCATCGACTGATACTCTTTGACACGCTTGAAGCCTGCTGATTTGATCTGATACACTTTGAACTCTGTGAATGATCTGCTGCTGTCTTTAAACCGGATCCTTTGGCACGTTTGGGCGATTTCGGGCTTTTTCGACGCGCAGTGGGCTCGGCAATTCGAAGATTCCCTGAAGATTCCTCGAAATGGCCTATTTCCCGTAGCGATGCGCGAATCGCGCTATTCGCGCATCGAAAACTGCCTCTGTTTCTTGATCTAGAGCTCCGAAATGCGACTTTTCTTCTTGCGCGAAGCTTTTTCGGCTTTTCTGGCTGCTGACATAAGCACTGCGTCGGCTGTACGACGGATGACGTCTTAAGTGGGTCCCTGGTACAGCACGACGTGGTGGGGTATTGGTGGACTATGGTGGAGAGATTCCGCTGCGATATAGCGATATCGCGTCGGCGGGAAAAAGGGGGATCATTGGGTTGGGTGTGTGGTGCTTGCGATTGCCGATATGTGATATCGCGATATCGCATCGGGGGGGATGGAGGGGTGAACATATTGGACACTCGGCGTTTGCGATCGCCGATCGCCGATTTCGTTATGTCGCATCGGCGGGGAACGGATGGGCATTGTTTTGCATGAAAGTGAGATGGCGAGGTTGCGATGCGAAAACGGCTTTGAGGGGGGAAAAAGGTAAGTGAGTGGGTGTGAAGGGCCTTTGAAGTTTCGGAAGGGGTCCGACTACTTCGGGGAGTTTTATACTTAGGAAGGATTCCATAGTATGTGGTAGGTGGTTTCGGAGGTTGGGTTCTTGCTTAGTTTCTGATAAACTAAGCAATTCCCGGGACTTGCTATGGTTATTTTTCAACCAGGGGGGGGAATATTACATAGGGGAATTTACTTAATATTAATACAGGGACGGGAAACATAGGGAGCTATATAATAACGTTAGTGGTTAACATGGAGATGATAAGAAAGCGCTAAGTTCGGGGGGAACTTAGGCTGTCGCGGGGGTGGGGTAGGACCATATTTCAGGAGAAGATATGGAACAACTTCGAGCAAAGCAGATCTTTACTCAACCAGAGTGATGAAGATGATGAACTAAAGAGGTGTCAAGCAGATCTTGACCTCTTTTGGGGAAGTTAGTTAATGATTGGGGGAAAGCAGCGAAGGGGAGTTAGTTATACCTTAATTGAGCCTTTTTCTTACAAATCTTTGCTAATTATGTTCTGCATGATAAGATACCTGCAAACTTGAAACTTGTCAGCAATTCAACAGCCTCAGAACTACCTACCCAGCCTACTTCCTAGCATTTTTTCTTCTTTTTCTTGGGGGTGCACTTAGACTTGCAAACCCATCATACATTTTTCTTTTGATGCTTTCCTATCTACATACTACCCTTATTTCTTCCAGAGCCCAGATTAAACTGTTGGACTCTTCTGTTTCTCTACATATCTAAGAGTCTGCCAAGATTAAACTGTTTGGACAGACTTACAATCTCTATATTCTAAAACATGAAATTTAAACCTAGGGAGACCAAGATTAAACTGTTCGGACCTCCCTTTAACTAAAAGTAGCGATACCAGGAAAAACTTTTACAAAATTTGAAGGCAATTGAATGAATCTTGAAGTAGCCTTCTTCATTTGGAGACTGTTTGAGCAAATATGGAGCATTGCAGCAAGCAAAGTACGACATATTTGGCCTGTGAAATGCCAATCATGAAAAATGAATACCTGCTGCAGCAGGAGCTAACAGGATCAATATCATCCAACACATACTGACACACACCAACTGCTCCATCATTCTACATCATCATGAGGTTGACATAAGTGCATGACCTCATAAGGTTGACATCAATAACAACACAATCATCTCAATGTCAACACGACTAGCTGCAACCATGATGGCATATACCATTAATCTAGGCTACAAGTGGTTAACATCAATGCCAACGTGAGCTAGTTGTCATCATGAACCAATGCCAACATCAACTAGATGGACCAAGCATACCATAATGCCAACAATATTCCCATGGATGCTAACAGAAACATCAAAGTTACATGTTACACACATGTACTAGCTAAAAAAATCAATCACAAAATGTAATAAGTTGTAGTCATTGACTAGTCAGACTATATTCAAAAGAAAAATCATTGGAAACCGATTAATCCACAATGGCTAGTTTATATGAGCATTTACCCTCAATATGGATTTGTTACTTAAACCAAGAGAACAAAATTGTAATAGTAAGCAAGTCTCTATAAATGAAAAAAATTAAAATGAAGCTTACATTTAAATATACACTATAACCATTGAATATGACTTGATTCGAAAGGATTAGGGTTTATTAACTTTATTGTTACTTCATTCATACCCTATATCATAAGATCTTTGAAAATAATCAGGATGCCCTCAATGTTTTATATTTAAAACAAGTTAAATATTTCATAGGGAGATATTATTAAATATTATTATCGTGATATCTTTCAAATCCCTCAAACTGAAGATATCAATACCCACATAAATAACTTTGAGTGAAGGTTTTTATAGTCACCTAATCATACATAAGAAGGAATAACTATTACTAAGGTTGATCTTGTACAACCCAAAATATATAATAATGGAACAAGGATTCAAGGAAAAGAGTCTTTCATAGATCAATGTTAAATCCTAGTTTTCTTGAAAATCCTCTTAGACTCAGGCCTATCAAAGTACATAAGGAAAACACGAGCTAGGATATCACTATAATCAAATCTTAAAAAGAAGAATAAATGATTCTAGGAGTCGATCTTCATATAACTTGACTCAAATAATAATAATACAAGAGGATCTTGAATATATGAAACAATTACTTCTTAGATCTAGACTTTAAACATCCCCAAGCCACATATAGTTCATATCTTCACATAAGAACAAAGTACTTACAAAGAATTGAAAGAATATTGAACAATTTATTATAGAATATAATGCTTGACCAATTAATATGCATACCATGGTGGTCTATTTCAAAAGAAAACCACACAGTACTATCTAATAGAGGAGTAATGAGTTGGATTAATTGGGCCCAAACCAACTAGCTCATACCCTCTATAAAAATAAGTTAAATTATAGAACAATGAAAACCATTAACAATATATAGCAATAAAAGAAGGTGAACCTAGCATTTTCTCTTTTTATTAAGAAAATATTAGTCCTCAATACATCTTGAGCTCAGTAGTCGAACCCCAAACTGATCTGAGCGATACAAAATCCCTAAGCTAATAGTGCATCGACCCATAATATCGCTAACCTACTTCCTACCAGGGCTCACATTATATAGATATTTTACATTATATATTTTAACTATAATCAAGTCATTAACTACACAAAGAAAAATAAAAACCAGTTACAACAAGCTCCTAACAATAGACTCTAGGTAAACTATCAACTAATTATGCACTGCGAGTTCCTTGTTGAAGGCCAAGGGAGGATAGGCATGCTTTGTCTTCAATCATGATCCTAGAAAATATATGACAACCTAGTTCACCTGTCAATTGACCCGTAGCTGGACTTTCTATCCAACATTCTACACCTTTAACCTTAGTGCAGGAATCCTGAAATATATATAGTTTATTCCTCTCAAATACCATACTACATTTCACATGGATTAATGACTCATATAGAATAAAATACCTTAGGAATACAATAAATGGAAGAATTTTACCCATTAGAGATTAGCCTATCAACTTTTTTAAGAATAAAAAAATCTATACTCATATTCTCAAGATTATGATAGCATAAAAATGGGAATGTGTAAATAAAGGTCTCTAAATTGTAAAATAGAAGGTAAAAAAGAGGGTCATATAGGTGAAAATTAGGGCATTCTCAAAGCCTAACACAAACACACTAAGAGCCCTCAATTTTATAGCACCTTGCACAAAATAAATCTTCAAAAGTGAAATCAATTAAGCACACGGAAATTTGATCCTAAAGCTCGATTATTTTTTCAATCCATTAATAAAAGAATCCTAGGGATCCCATACCAAGTATCATAGCCCTTGATCACTCTAGCTAGTATACATAGTATACAAATTAGGGCTTGAAATATGCTACTTCATATCTACAATCTAGCCAAAAAATAGATAAGAACAAAAACTTAACTTACTTGATGATGTAGCCCTTCTAGATTAGCCCTTTTAGTACACTTTTGTCTTGAAACATGGTAGGTCTTTTTCCTTCTTAGACCACACAGAAATACCCCTCTATCCACTAGTAGCTCACAATGCATTTTCTCCTTCAAATGCACTAAACATCAATCCTTAAAAAAAACTACTTGTTATCACTCAAAAATTTCTCTAGAAGTTATTAGAAGAAAGAAGATGACCGAGGTAACCACAAACCAACTTTGTAGCATATGCTCTAGCCAACCTAGGCTCAGAATGGGCTCTCTCTATATGATTTAGCTTTATTTGCTTGGATTTTAGGCTAGATATAAATGTTCTGGGGGTTTTTTATTTATATCCAAGATTGGATGGTGGGATCCTTGAAATAGATGGATAGGATGATGTATTTAGACCATTGGGCTATGGAGTCAACAGAAGGGAAACATAACTGGATCAACTCACTAAAGGTAATGTTCAAAGGGCAAGCTAGCAGAGTAAAGTACAGGTCTTTGGAACAGGGGGGCGAAATGGTTGTAATTAGGGTGAGAGAGAAATTAAGGGTTCTTAGACTGAGATATAAATGAGGAATAGAGGGTAATTGAAAGCAAAGGACAATTAAGAATCCTTTGATCTGGATTAACCAGAAACAAGCTAAACTAAGGAGCAATTAAGAATTTCTTAACTTAGATATCAGTTGAAAACATTTAGATGCATAACTGTTAAAACATAGTGTAATTAAACAAATTCTGAGATATTGTTCCAGTTATAGCATTCAGATTCAGAAATACATGAAATATTGTGGAAAAACTTTAAGAAAGATAATGATAACATAAGAAAATACTTGTATGCACCTCGCTCAACACATGAATCCTGTGAAATATCTTGTCTTTATTCATCAATCCAGCTTGCTGGCTCAGTCAATGATACAATAGATTTACAGTCTTTTTTATCAAAATTCTATAGAAATATCTAAGAATCCACACCTACATACTTCGAATTGTGAAGTATCTATACAAAAAGTTTATGACAAATATCTCAAACTAACTTGAGATTTAATCCAGGAAATAAGAATATCTTCTTGCAAGAAGATAGAGACAACTGTTGAACTGCTTCATGGTGCCCCTTTTGTTGTGGTAATGCTAGCCTTTATGGTTTGATTTTAGCTCTTTATGCTACTTTGTTGTTTGATATTTTACGCTGGAAGCTTCATTTACTTTTGGCTTTCATCTGATACACTTTGACACTGATACACTTTTACTCTGCTGATTTGTCTTCATCTTTTCACTTGGCTGTTTTACTTTTACCTTTTTACTGCATTTTTCTTACAGTAAATCAATCAAATTTTCCCACATTCCAGCATCAAGTAATTGGATTTTTAACATGCTTTTGTATATTTCATCTGCCTCAATGTACTTGGAAAAAGTAGGCTTATTGACAAACAAGTGTTTTACCTCATGCTGGAGGTAAAACAAGTTTTCAAAGGTCTGGTATAGTACTTTGCCTGTTGGAAATGCCTTCACTGATTATGTACTGACCTGTTCTTTTGCTAGCTCTCTGATTTTGCTGTTATAATCCTACTGTGTCATGAGCTTGTCATTGATTACTAAGGGACTGGGTAACCTTTTCTCTCTCAAAATTTGAAACTTAGCCATAAATCTATCAACAGCTACCTGCATATTCTGACACTTGTCCTCCAAGTTTAACATCAAGTTTCTCTTGGAAAGGACCTTCCTTACTTCCAAAATTGTTTTAGTTATGTCCTCAATTTCCAATTCTTGAAGCTCATATCTATTTTCACTATTAAGGAATTGGATGATTATGGTGGCATCTTCGGGCATCTCTCCTAATTCTTATTTTACTTTTTGGATGGCTTCTGTAGCCATCTTTATTAAATCTATCTGTTCAAAATTACCTAAATACATGGCCAAATATCATTGAAAGAGTCAATGATATTGGCCCATAGTAGTTCTTTAGCCTGCCCAAGAGGTTCTTTCAGTTTTAGGTCCTTATCCATGGCCTTTAATCTCTCACTCATTCTGGCAGCTTTCTGCACTTCTTCTTTGTGCATGATTTTGGCAAGTTCGCAACTAGTTTCCAAGCTTGTCACCTTTTCTTTCAGCTTATTCATTTCTATAGCCTGTATGGACATTTCCTCCATAGCTTTAACCAATTTTTCTGCTTCTTCCCCTGATGTACCTACTGCTGATGTAGACTATGTTGAAACCTGTTCTGTTGTGGCCATAGGAGCTGTGGGAGCCAATGAGGCTGCCAATGTAGAAGGGACAATTGTTGAGACTATTGGGATGACATTCACTGATGTAGTGGCAATATCACTTTGTTTTAATTGAATTAAAGTGTCCAATTCCTTCTTTGTTTCTCTTAACTGATCATTTAATTTTAGGACTAAGTCCATCAATCCTTCATGTCTGGTTTTATTTTCCAAGACTTCATGTGTCTAGGGATGCTGCAGCTGAGGTATTTTCAATTAATTTTTAAGTGTTCCAATGTCATCATTCTTTTTCTTAATTAGTTGCTCAGTGGCTTTGATGTCTTTGGGATCATGTCCCAATTCAATCACTAAGACTTACAAAGACTTGATTCTGGTGTCTTTGGCCTGTGAGGAGGCCTTTTCCAACTAATACTGAGTTGAGATATTGGTCAACGAGTTCTGCAATTGATGGGCATCTATGGCTTTACCTATAAGGGTGGAGTAAATCATTTCTCCAGCCTTTTTGTGAAACTCAATTTGGTCAATGGGGTGAATATCCCTCGCCAATGCCTCAAAATCAATATTTTTGTAATCTTCTAATGTCCTTGGTGGTTGCACAGTTGGCTTTATGAAGGAAATTTGCATCTTTCCCTCCTTGATGTCAAAAGCGGACATCAACCTGGCTTGATTTGTAGGTGTGAGCTTGAGATGATGAGCATAATATTATGCCTTCAGTTTCTCATTTCTCATTTTTATTTCTTTATACATGTCTTTAATATCCTTATCTTTGTCAGCAGGCCTACTGAATGAGGCGACTTCTACACTGAGCTGCCTTTCTAACATTTGAGTGTGTGAGGTAGATGGACCCTGTGTTTCTCGAGATGGAGCTGTGCCCCCTGCTCAAGTCAAACTCGGTATGAATTACCTCTGCCAAGCCTTCTGTGTCTTCTCATTCTGAAACAGGATTAAGCCTTGGTCTTTTGCTCTGTCTACCTTCATACTGCACATTGGATGTGTCCATGCCTAAAGTGGAGGCTCCCTCTCTGTCCCTCTTGGGATTTCTTTCCTCATTCTGAGGAGTCTACAAAACTGTAGGGGTACTCATGGTTGCTTCTTGTTGTGGTACCTGCAGGAACGAGCTTTCATCAAGCTATCTTTCCAAATCACATAAGGTATTTTCCACATCTACCTTTGTATTATCCCTGTCTACAAGAGTGTTCTCCAACCACTCAGATTGATTTGCATATCTTTCAATCTATGGTCTGGGATGATGAATGTAAGGCCCTAATTTGACCTTTTGTCTAAGTCTGGTCATAAACCCTTGAGGGTCATATCTCCACATAAAACTATTTTGAAACTTCATCTGTTGCAGAATCAAATCTGCTTCCTGCCCTGCTTCTCTAAAGTTGCAAATGAAAGGGCGTAATTGATTTTTGACTTTAAACTGGGTTCTTTTCTTGGCCAAGACAAAATTAACTTCATCAGAGTTCATTATTTGCCTATAATACTCTATAGCAAATGACCTCATGGGGAGGTATTTGGGGAGTTTGTATGGGGCAAGCTAGAACCCATAGATTCTTATCTCAGTGTGGTTTTGGTAAAGGTACCAATCTCCCACTTTACTTTGCTTGGACAACTTGAGGACTCTTTTGATATCTTAGCTTATTCTAGGTGGAGGGTTTCCTATGAGCATGGTCATGATTGATGGACAAAGGAATCAATGAAGTTTGTATAAGTGTATGGTGATGAATACTTGTGGAATAATGGAGTCCAAAACATGACAGACCTGTGTTGGCCTCTAGTATTAAGCTTCTGAAGGGTGAAAGGGAACCTGTCTGACTGATAATACAAAAACATATGGTATAGTACATATGAGTATTTGAATACTCTCTCATTGTGCATTCTGGTAAATTGTTCATGCATTCTTTCAGATATGAACTTGGAATAATTGTACAAAGTAGTAGGAGGCTTTCCTGGGGTGAAAATGGACATGAAGGCTAGGATAAGCTCATCGACAAATTCATCAGTATTGCGTCCCAAAATACATGATATCATAGTCACAATATGCTTTCCCCTTTCGAAAAGGGGCATCTTTAGGGATGTGCTTCTCTTCTACAATGAAAGTTTGAAATATTTGAGCCAGTCTCTATGGACTCAACTTGGTGTACAGGTCTAACAAATCCCCAATGGTGAGTGGGGTCAGGCCAGGACCTAGTTGGACTTGTAACATCTCATTGATTGATTCAGCTATGATGGTAAACAGGATTTTCTAGTTAGGGGACATTATAGCTCTCTGGCTGGGAATGTAATAGGCATGGCACATATGGAAAATTTTAGGAAAAATATGTACTTGGGGAAACTAGTATTTGGGCAGATTAGATTCCCAAAGACCAATGTCATCAGAATGGTTAAAATATTTGTCTTTGCTCAAACAATGAATTTTTAGCAGGACCTCATATGCACTTGTATCTCTTATTTGGAAATTATTGTTTGCTAGGGGAAGGTGGTCTAGGTCTAGATGGGGAGTTGTGATAGTTCTGACATCCATGGCGATAGGGGCGGCCATAATTCAGTTCTTCTGGATTTGAATTTAGCAGTGTAGGGTTGTATCAGAGGGTTGGAAAGAAATTTGGAAACTTTGAGAAGGGCTTGGGTATGTGGTGTTAACTTGAAAGTATTTTTCAATTACTTTAATTAATTAAAGTACTTTAAGAGTGAACGTTTTCAAATTTTGAAAGGCTGTCCAGTAATTCGTTCACAAATACCTGGAGTTTAGGTGAATTGACTTCAAACTGGTGTTGTGGACGATGGCAGAAGGCTGAAAGGGCTTTGAGAGCTTTGAAGGTGGTCTCCACAGCTTCTTTGAGGACTAAAATGAGGTTAATTGGTAGTTTTCAGGTTTGCAAGTGTTGCACTGGTTTGTAGAGGTTTTCAAAGAGATCGAGCGAAAGAATACGAAAAAGGGCTTCACGGCCTTTTTATTAAGCAACTGTCACTTTTTGGCGGGCAATTTTATGAATGAATAGTAGGTGGTTTATTGGGTTGAGTGGGGAGGCGGTTTCCCAAGCCATCGCACCACTTTTGTGGAGGAGGCGGTATTGAGGAGGGGTCACCTAATCTACTCCAGTGCTCAACACGTAGCAGTTGGGGGGCCGGGGAAAGCCACCTTATCGGGCGGGTAAAGGTCGGCCGTCGGGTGCTGCCGATATGACTGTGGATCATCGGATGAGGGGGATGGTGATTGGACGACAGTCGAGCGAGGGAGGTGCGTGGGTGATAAGAGCATGGGCTTTCGGGGGGCCCATGGCTTTAAACTTCTGCAGTTTGGGATTAATTAAGACTTAATCAAGTATTTAATCAATCGGGCGGGGTTTAATGACTGGATTTATCTATTTTTTCAGGATATGGGGTAAATGGTATAGTTTATAATTAAAACTAAGAGTTGGGATATTTATTTAGGGGATTTAATTAATATACACGAAAAGGTATATGGGGATTTATATAATAAAGTTAAAATTAATATGAAATGAGCGGAGTGAGCATATCCTTAACATAATGTAAAATTTGCGCATTTTATTCACATACATTTGATGCTTAGGATAGAACACTTTGTGGGTTTTTTGAATGAAATGGATTTAACATGGAGTTGCTTTACTTTTCCTAGGAAAATGAAGTTTAACCTTAGGAAAAGGAGTTTTATTAGGGTAGTGAAGGGGGATGACTTTTATGAAGGGAATTCTAAGACTTGATGTCCATAATTCATTAAGCTGTAGGGCCGGTCCGACCAAAAGTCAGAGAAATTCTCTGAGCCTCTTTGACCTGAAGGATTTAAAGTACTAGAACATACTTGTGGATAGGAAATTAGTAAGTAAGGGGAAAAATGTATGAAGGAGAGTTAATCACATTAACTTGCAAACCTTTGTTTTTTCTTCCATAATTGATCATACATATTGAAATATGTGTCTAAGCATGATGCATGTGTTTTGATCCAATCAACGTTATACTTCATCAACCTTTATTCTACTTACCCATTGCGTACCCTACCATTTTTCTTCATTTATCTGGGTGCATTTAGGTTAGTAAACCCTTATCATCCATTTTTCTTTTGAAAAGTAATCTATCTAATTCTAACCTTATATCATCCAAGGGATCATATTAAACGGACGAGCTCCTTTTATTTTCTCTACCTATCTAATGATCTACCAAGATTAAACTGTTTGGTCAGATTTTATTCTCTAATTACAAACATAAAATTCAAAGCATGATATAATCAAGATTAAACATTTTGATTACCATGGATTGTGGCATGAACAGCAAGCTCCACACAATCCTTATTATGCATAAAAGTAAATAGTAGCGGCATTTAGATTTGCACACTTTCATGGTCTCTTTTTGTTTTTGGGGTTCATATATTTTAATTTTTTGACCTTTTCTTATTCTTTTTGTCGTTTGATATTTCTTTTAGGACATACCCTCTTTAAATTTTTAAATTTTTAATGTGAAAAACATTTGCAAAAAGCAAAGGCATGTACAAGGCTTAACCTTAGTCATTCAAAATTATGACTCCTATTGCTATAGGAACCTAACACTACTCACAACAAGTTTTATCCTTCTAACTCACTGCATAATAATCCTTCAAAATTAACTTTGTTCACAACTTTGTTTGTGAACATACTTTAAAAATAACATATAGTTCATTGTTCATAACAATTTAATGAACAAACTTCTTCTTCAACTATCTAAGACAACTCTTTGCATAGTTTTACATTGTTTTAGGTTTCAACTTCTCTCAATCAGGCCACACTCTAACTCATACCAGGACTCAGCTCTAGCTATGATCCTACCCTCAATCATCAGCAAATTACCTACAACATTATGATCTACTTGTCTAGACACTTGTTTTATTGTGTCCTACCTTAACCAAGGCTTCTAGGTCAATATACATCCATCCTTGAGGTTTTGAGGCTCTCGACCTACTTCATATAGACCATAGCCACCCTCAGCCTCCTTGGCTGGGCCATTGTCCATTGCCCTTAGGGTCTCATTCCCATGGCCTGTCCTTTATGTGGCTATTTCTAACCATGGTCTTCCCTAACCAACTTATTTTGTCTGCAACGAAGAGCTTTGACCCACTTCGACCTCCTCCTCGGGAAAAAGCTCCACCCTCCTTGATAATTTCAGCTCTCCTCATCTAGGGTTGTACAAATGGATCATTTAGCTCCCTTCCTTGTTCAAGTGAATTCCATCTCACTTACACACAATGTGTGAGACCTCACCTTAGGTATCCTATATTTATCCTTTTCCTCAGGTCACTTAAGAAACCTCTAGGCTTAGGTTTTAGCCATTTGACTCTTAAGAATAAATAATTAGTTTCATATGGTCATAAACCCACAATTTGGATCTAAAACCCTAGTTTTGGGTATCCTTATCATAAATACCTTTTGAGATACCCAAAATTCTATCAGTCATTATGTTTGGAAACACTCGCTTCAATCACTTGTGCAAGTTTAGGCCTCCAAAATACATTTCAAGGATTGGTTGCTTTCTAATAAGCATTTACAATAACAAAGTTTCATAGCTATAAATATACTTTGATAGACATTGCATCACTTAATCCACACTCTTCATTGAAGTCAAACTTCATCAAATTTTACTTGACCAATGTGCACAAAATTTTTTGATGCAAAATAACATGTAAAATTAATGTTCTAAAATGTCACAGTTGGCAAAATTTATCCTATGGATCCTTCAAAGCAAGTGTTAAAGTGAGCTAGTAGGGGTTGCATCAATTAATTTTTCAATGCTAAAATCCATTATATTTCCTATCGTGTCTTTATCCAAAATCATGTTATTGGGTTTTAATAACAATGTACTACTTGAACAAAAGAATCATGATGAAATTATTCAATGGCATGGGCCAGATCTATGGCAATTTCCAATTGTGTTTTCAATTCTAGTTCACATGCATCTTCACCATTGTTATCACTTCTACTATGATACAAATTCTTCTCCAAGTTTATGTTAGGCATAAATTGGAACACTAATCCTTTAAAATGGAGGTGGGAACATGAAGTTATGATTTTCACTAGATTTCAATGTTTAAACTTTTGTTGAACATTACATTCTGCTCTAAAACTATTTTCAACCTTGTCTTTTGCAATTGAAAATTTTTCATACCAATAAGTGTGTCATAAATCAAAGTTACCTAATAAATTACAAAAATCCTTTTTCCTAACAAGTTGGCCTTGATAAATCCATAGCTTCTATGTGAATCCCTTAATATGAGATCCTTTTATGCTCTCACCTTTGGATAGTTTGTTGCAAGAATCAACATTTTGTATACACTTATTTCCTTTCCAAATGAATCTCAAAAGTAGACAACATAGTACAAAAGCAATAGCTCCACTCATTAGAAATAATACTCTTTCATAGATGCAAAATGACTTCTTATTGTTTGAGAGATAGATAATTGGAAAGCTCGTGTTCTAAAATGGCTAGGATTTCCAATGAAGGACATGACAATTATTCTATTTTGAAAAAAAAACTTTTATAATTTCCCGCATGATATTATTGAAAGAAAATTTCAAATACTGAAGCATTTCCAAATTCTTGAGAGTAATTGGAATTGTCCTTAATAGGGAATTGGAAGAGAGATCGAAGCTCATAACACTGTAAATTTCTAATTTAATTTGGAATAGCTTAATAATGTATTTTAAGATAGATTCAATGAACATATCAATGAGCATGCTACTTAGAAATTTGAGAAACAAAATCTATGTGATTTTCCATTTTGAAATAATAACATTTATACAATATTCAACAAAACATATATCCACTTGAAGCTAGAGAGACCAACTTAACATAAAACCTTAGATTTCATCACTCACTACTTTATCAATAAGACATAGAAAAAGACCTCAATTTCCATATCTCATTGTTTTATGAATAAGATTAACTATGAAATTGAAGTGTTGACTAGGATATAAGAACCCTTACTACAAGAAGCCAAATATCTACATAGTCAATAAGACTTATTTGAAAACAACAAAGGTTGAAAGGGTAAGGACATCTCTCAAACATCTGTGCAACAAACAGAAAATGTATAGATGCTATAGTTATAAAAATCTCCCACATCCTAAAAAACAATAAGATTTAACCACCTTCAAACCTTTAAACACCATCCGAAGTTGCCTCAATCTGGTAAAAGATCCAATTAATCCCAAGTGTCATAAGGGCGTTTATTTAATTCCTTGCTCGTGTGGCAAACCCTATGTAGGTGAAACTGGAAAATCCTTTAACACCAGAATCCAAGAACATTCTACTGATATTAAACATAATCGATCCAAAACATTAGCTTTAACAGAACATTATGATAAAACCAAGCATCAAATTTGTATTGAAAATACCCGCATCTTAGCTAGAAGTGATCACTACTTCCTGAGGAAATTCAGAGATGCCATAGAAATCAACAAGCACCCTAATAACCTCAATAGAGATGACGAATGGACCATAAGTGAGAACTTGATTCACACTTTATCATCCACTCTAACCCCTTTGTAAACTCTCTCCAAACACCTTAATGATTCATGTCTTCAACAATTTATCATTCTCTATATTTGTTAGTTTACACCAATTATTAACCTTATAATTAACATCATATCCCTAGTTCAACTAATTACTTAATCAACAAATTCCCATTTTTATCTAATAATCAACATCATCTCACATACTAATACTCTCCTATCTCTCCTAATCATAATTTAATATAGAAATCTTTATAAAATTTAATATCACTTATCATTTATTAATTAAATAAATCCCCCTTTAGACTCACTTATCTCAACACATTAATTCATTACTCTCATCACATTACATTTTTTTATTTGTATTTATTTTTATTGTTAACTAATTCAAATATATATCCATTTATCATTTAACATCAATTTAAATTATATATAAATTAATATAATGTTAAACTTTAAAATCCCCCACTAAAATTTTAATTTAATAATTACATTTATAATTAATTTTACTGAATTTTAAATTTAATAATTAAATTTATAGTTAACTTTACAATTCTCTAGGGCCACTGTCGGCTTTTCATCTCGGGCATCTATTTATTGAACTAAGTGGTAGACCAATCTTTCATAAATCTTTCTCATCCTGATGATGAACCACCGTTGCTAGTTTGAAACGTCGATTACAACAACAACCAAATGCGATATGAATCCGGAAACTGATTTACATAAAGATGAGGATCACAGAAACTTGAAATCTGAGTTATAATATAACAAAAAAAATAAAAATTACTAAAGTTGTAATAAATCATAGTTTCATAATATTATTTTTCATCCATTTAGCATGATTTGTAAATCAAAATTGTATATTTAAAAAATACATTGTATATAGTACAACATCTAATTCAATTAATGGTTCATTAATCTTATTTATAAGAAAATTCAAAAATCATCTTTAAAATTAAAATTCACCTTTTAATTTTTTTTTGATAATTTAAACAAATTATATGTTTAAACAGTAGAATTTTTGTTGATGTCTCATCAATTTAATTTATATGAAAATTAAAAAATCCCCATCGAAATGGGATTTCAACATTTGCTATGGTTAATAACATAAACAAATTACTATAGTTAAAATAATAATTCATTCAGTTTTGCTCTAAATATAATACAGTTAGTTTCCTATGTTTTTTTTCTAAAGGGATCTTGCTTTATGGATATGAATAATGACATCATGGATGATAATAAAAAATCATATCAAGATGTAAATTTTTTATCTAGTTAATAAAATGTCACCAAAACATTTAATTTTAACATTATTAATTATAAATAGATAATAAACACTAATAAAGGTTTGGTTGAACAATTTAAAATAATATTAAAAACGTAATCAAACTCCAACATAATTCATATAATCAATTCATTAAGCTAAAATATGTGATGATTTTTTCCCAAACCATTTCTAAGGCTCTCTAATACTATTACCACATATTTCATTGTTGGTCATTCATTGTGTGAATCTTTTTAGAAAAACAAACTAACTTGTAGTGAAGAAAGTAATTATATACATTGTTTTCTCCAATTTCATCTCCATTCACCTCGTTGAAAATACTTAAGTGAAATACTTCTTTCACTATGTTTGAAAACACTCGCTACACTCACTCCATCACTTGTGCAAGTTTAGGTCACCAAAATACATTTCACTAGTTTGTTGCTTTCTAGTAAGAATTTCCAATAACAAAATGTCATAGCTATAAATATCTATTTTGGTAGCCATTGTCTCACTTTATCCATACTTTGCAGTGAAGTCAACCTTCATCAAATTTTGGGCCTACCCAATGTGTACAACATTTTTTGATGCAAAAAAATAAGTAAAATTAATGTTCTAAAATGTCATACTTGGGACAAATATCCCATGGATCCTTTCAATAAAGTGTTAAAGTGAGTTAGTAGGTGTTGCAACAATTAATTTTGAAATACCAAAATCCATTATATTTCCCATCATGTCTTCATCCAAAAGCACATTATTGGGTATTAAATAAAAATGCACTACTTGAACAACATAATAATGACAAAATTATTCTATGGCATGGGTCACATCTATGGAAACGTCTACCTATGTTTTCAATGCCAATTCACATTCATCTTCACCATTTTTTCCCCTCTATTAGAATACAAATGCTTCTCCAAGCTTCTGTTAGTAATAAATTAGAATAATAATCCTTTAAAATGGAGCTGGAACATAGAAGTTATTATTCTCACCAAATTTCATTGTTGAACCTTTAGTAGAACATTGCATTCTTCTCTAAAATTATTTTCGACCTTGTTTTTTGCAACTACAAAATTTTCATAGAAACGATTGTGTCATCAATCAAAATTTCGTTATCAATTACAAAATTCCTCATTCCAAACAAGTTGGCATTGGTAAATCCATTAGTTTCTATGTGAATCCCTTGATATGGGATCATTTTCTACTCTAACCTTTGGACAATACATTGCAATAGTCGACATTTTGTATACATTAGGAATGTCCTCCTATTTGTAAACCAGGTCACTTCCAAGGGATTTGAACCTTGGATCTCTCTATTTTCATAGATTTCACATTACTTTGATCACCAATTAAGTTGCTCACCTAGGGCATAATAGTCCACTCATTAGCAATAATACTCTTTCACATATACGAAATGACTTATTGTTGTTTGAGAGATAGGTAATTGGAAAGCTTGTGGTCTAATAATATATAATAATAATAATAATAAACTTTTGGAAATTTCTCCGTGATATTATTGAAAGAAAAATTCAAATACTGATTCAGCGTTTCCAAATTCTTGAGAGTAATTGGAATTGTCCTTAATAGGGAGTTGCAAGAGATATCTAAGATCATAATACTATAAATTTGTAATTGAATTTTGAATAGCCTAATAATGTGTTTTAAGATCAATTTAATGAGCATGCTACTTAGAAATTTGAGAAACAAAGTCTATGTGATTTTCCATTTTGAAATAATATCATATTTATACGATATTTAACAAACCTCTATCCATTTGAAGCTATAAAGACCAACTTAAAACTAAAACCTTAGAGTTTATCATTCACTAATTTTCTAATAGGAGCATAGAAAAAAACATTAATCTCCATATCTCATTGTTTATCAATAAGATTAACTATCAATGAAGTGTTGATTAACATATAAGAACCTTTACTACAAGAAGCCAAAGATCTACATGGTCAACAAGGGTTGAAAAGGTAGAGACATCTCTCAAACATGTGTGCAACAATATATGAGGATAGAAAATTTATAAATAATATAGTTATAATATAACTAAAACAATTAAAATTACTAAAAACTATAATAAGTCATAATTTTATAATATTAATTTTCATGCTTTTTAGCCTGATTTGTAAATCAAAATTGTATACATAAGGAATACATTGTATATAGTGTAACATCAAGTTCAATGGTTGGTTCATTAATAGAAAATTCAAAAATTATATTTGAAATGAAAAATCAACTTTGTTGAAATTTTAAACAAATTATATATAAATTTAAATTGACGAAATTATATATTTAAAAGAAAAGACTCATTATTGATGTCTCATTAATTTAATTTATGTGTAATTTAAAAACAAAATCACATTTAAATGGATTTTTAATATTTATACTATTGTTAACAACATAAACAAATTGCTTATAGTTAAACTTAAAATAATAATCTATTCACTTTTGCTCCAAAGATAATACAATTAATTTCCTAGGATTTTTTGCTAGGGGTTCTTACTTTCTAGATATGAATATTGACATCATGGCTGATAATAATAAATCACATCAAGATGTAAAATTTTCATCTAGTTAATAAAGTGTTACTAAAACATTTAATTTTCACATTAATATTAATTATAAATAGATTGTATATATTAAAAAAAAATAGTTGAATAATTAAAGATAATATTAATAAAAAAAATAAGCAAACCCCAACATAATTCATAAAATCAATTCATTAAGCTAAAATATGTGTTTAAAAGTCATAGATGTTTTTTTCAAATAATCGTAGCCTTTCAATTATAGAAAAACAAAGAGCGGAATGATTTTTTAAACAACTAAAAATATTGACATTATGAATGGATAATGAAATAAACAAGTTGCAATTTATATAGTATTGTGTTGCAAAAGCATGCACTTTTTCTTTTAACAATAGTGGCGTATAAATATAAATAATAATAATAGTGATTTAATTCAATAATTATAAGTTAAAAAACCAAGTGTCATTGCATGAATAATAGCAATATTGAAATCTTCTGGTATTTCAATTTTCACAAACTAAAATGAAGAAGAACTATTGGCATTTGATGCATGTGCATCACTCCTTGTTGCATATGTATTGCTAAGCAAATTAGATATGCTTTGTATTAATCTCCTAGAAGCAACTTCTTTTTCCCCCAAATCATTTCTGAGCCTCTCCAATACTGGTACTACATCTCTCATACTTGGTCGTTCATTGGGTGAATCTTTCGAACAAAGCAAAGCAACCCATGTCAAAGAAAAAATACAATTGAATACATTATTTTCTTCAAATTCATCTCCATCCACCTTCCTAAGAAGGTTGTGATCAATTACCTCATTTACTTTGCTTGGAAAGGCCAGATTTTCCCACTTGTGCAAGTTCAGGTCTCCATAAAACATATCATTAGTTGGTAGTTCCCTGGTAAGCATTTCTAATAACAAAATTCCATAGCTGTAAATATCTCCTTTGGTAGACACTGGCTCACCGAATCCATACTCTGTATTCATGATAACATTCATCAAATTTTTCTCTATTGGCCCATTTTTAACATTCTAAATGTCATACCTAGTGCAATATAGACCATAGATCCTTTCAAAGAAAGTGATGAAGTAAGTGACTCGGTGGAGGTTTCATCAATTAATCTTGCAATACCAAAATTAGTTACATGCCCCAACATGTCTTCATCAATAAGCACATTGTTGGGTTTTAAATCACAATGGACTACCTGCACAAAAGAATCATGATGGAGATATTCAATGGCATGGGCCACATCTATTGCAATTTCCAATCATGTCTTTAGTCCTATTGCACAAGAATCTTCACCATTGTTGTCATTTGTACTAGGATGCAAATGCATCTCCAGGCTTCCATTAGACATAAATTCGAACACTAAACCTTTGAAATCAAGGTTGCAACATGAGGCTATGATTTTCACCAGATTTCAATGTCGAACCTTTTGCAACACACTATATTATGCTTTACAACTCTTTTTAGCCTTGTCCTTTAACAACTGGAAGATTTTTACAGCAATGAGTGTGCCATCAATCAAAATTCCTTTATAAACTGAACCAAAATTCCATGTTCAAAACAAGTTGGCATCGGAAAATCCATTAGTTGCTATATGAAGCTCCTGATATGAGATCCTTTTATGCTCCAACCTTTGAAAAATGGCTTATGAGGAATTAAAGTTTTGCATAGGCATATTTCTTTTCCAAAGGAATCCCAAAACTAAACAATGTAATATAAAAGTAGCAACTCCACTCACTTGCAGTATTAGTCTTTTCATAAGTGAAAAATGATGTCTTGTTGTTTGATATGCAGGAAGTTGAAATACTTGCGCTCCACAAAGGCCAAGATTTCCAATTAAGGACATGACAATCATTCTATTTGCAAAAAACCCTCATTCTGGAATTTCCCCTGTGAAATTGTTGAAAGACAAATTCAAGATTTGAAGCATTTTCAAATTCTTGAGTGTGACCACTAGTATTATACCTAATAAATTGGTAAAAGAGAGGTCTAGGCTTGCAAGGCTTTGTAAATTTCCAAATGAATCTGGAATAGTGATGCAGGAGCATTAAACCCAAGAGAAAATCATTGTAATTAAGTAGACATAGGCGGTCATGTATTTTAGGAAGTTAGATTCCTAAGTGATAAATTGATGTAATATTAGGCTTTGAGTGATTAAAATAGGAATCAAATTAGACATGTGATATATCTTGTATATGCTCTCGAATAAGGAGGACATGAGTGGCTAGTAATGATAAAGAGTTAGAAGTCAAATACAACTCTTAAAGTAGTTCATGATTCGAGGAACAAGAGAGAGATTTTAGGAATTTAATGAGTTAGAAGTGGACAGAGGATTTAGGAGTCAGTTCAATAGATTTAGGAGTTGAACCAGGATGAGTTTAACATAACTCACTGGCATAAATGTAAGGCTACGGGCAGAGCTCAAGGGAGGCCACTGATATTGAATAATAGGCCTGTGAGAGACAGAGAAGCCTCGATTGTAATCATTTGTTTATACATATATATATATTATATATATATATATATATTATATATATATATATATATATATATATATATAGAGGTTTATTCCTGACCGTGTCAGTAAGCTTGAAACGATTATTTCATGGATGAATTACTCATGAATTCGTAGGTTCTGTAACATGGTTGCAGGCAAAGTTCTGAAGGTCGCACAGAGGAGAAAAATGATTCAAAGGAATCATAAAGGGATCTTTGAATCCAAGTGAAGAGATAGAGTGTAGCTCTGGAGAGAAGGAGCGAAGAGAGAATTCGCTGAAGAGTTAAGCTCAGAGAAGTTGAGCAATGGAGGCAGAAGGTGAAACCTTGAAGAAATCCTAAATCACAGAGAAACATTGAAGGAACAACATAAATTCTAAGTAAAAAGAAAAGCGGAGAAGTAAAGTATCGGTGCATATGAACCGTTAGATCTCAAAGATCAACGATCATCGCATAAGAGGAGAGCACAGGAGATAACTGGTGAAAAGGCGACTTTATAACGTTAAGTGGTATTTTGGGCGGCAAATAAGTGGTAAATGGTATCGAAGGTTAGTCCTCTGATTCCATTAATAACACAACACATAGCAGGGGGGTGTGTGGGAAAACCGCTTTATCGTGTGGTTAACCCCTGTGCTCGTGGTCTATCCGAAGTTGGGGTGAAGCATCAGATCTACTATGTATAGATCAACGGCTGAAGATTAATATACAATTCGTTTGATCGGAGAGGAGTGAAGGAAAACCGACTTGCGATAATGTGAAGTGGCGATAAGTGGACCCGATGAAGTTATGAGAACGGTTTTATCAAGTTTGAAGTCCGACAGATAATCGCATATCGGAGAAGGCGGAGATAAGAAGTTATAACGCAAAGGCTCAAAGGAGGTGGACCCGACGATAATTATAGTCTCGGGTGTAATGTTTTGAGTTCTGGCCTTTGTGTTCTGGCGGGGTTTTCCTTTGTTTTGGGTATGTTTCCTTTGTAAACGGGATAGTAAAGAATTAAGCGCTGATATTTTATTCCGAGAAGTAATATAATCGCATATCAATGAAGTGGAAGGATGGGTATTAAGGTGAACCGCGGAGGAGCTGATTGTGATCAACGATAAAGGTGGAACCTCGAAAAGCGTGATTAAACCGTACTAAAGGTGGAAAGGTATGTTTGGGAGTTTTCCCTTTGTAAATGGGTTTTTCCTTTGTAATGGTTTATAAAGTGAAAGAGCGCCAATAGAAGGTTTTATATGTTAAAACGTCTGTAAACAATGTATTAAAGGTAAAGGTTATCCCGATAAGAAGGATTTGAATGAAAAATCACGATTAAAGGTTAATGAAGGTTATGAGGATGTAAATAGTCCCGATAGGAGGTTTTAGCGGGGTGATTGAGTTCCGATATAATGAAACTAAGGAATAGGGCCTTAACCATTAGAGGTTGAATATTTGACTCCTTTGTGAGTTAAATACCTGGGACATATGTGTTTATGCATTTTTATGCATACTGTGGGGATGTGTGGGGGTAACCCTGCATCAAATAGACCCTTGAAAAGAATTATGAGATAAGTTCAATAATTGTAACTCATTGCAACTTCTAAGTGCAGGGAGGATTTCCCTTATTTTAAAGCTCCGTGGAGAAAATTTGTTGTTGATGTTTTCGTTGAAACATATGAATGGTCATCGGTAAAAAAAAGTCTTCCACTCTGCTGAGAAAATTGGTTTCTGATGTTTTCGTAAAAACTCAAAATTTCGTATGAATGGTTTATCATTGAACATGATTTCCCACCTCCTTCTTAGAGACAAATTATAATATTTTGATATTAAAAATAAGCCAGATATCGGTTTCTCACCAATCTGTAAACCAAAAGCTATTATGTAATCTCCCATCACTCATTACTCTATTTGATAATAAACGTTGCTTTAATTTAATAAACTAATATAATAATGATTTGATAAAACATTATTATTTTGAAATCCTTTTGATTCAGTATTATTAGATGATAACGATTTATTGTTTATTAAGAAAGATTAGGCTACCAAAGAATTTGCAGAACTTTTGTAACTACATTTCGTTAATTTCGGTAATGTGAAATAGAGTTGTTTTAGAATTAAATGGTTTAAAAGTTGTCATTATATTCCACTCAATTTAATTTTTAAATATTCCCATTAAGATCTAAATAAAAATAGAACAATTTAATTTTTAAATATTCCAATTAAGATCTAAATAAAAATAGAGTTATTTTAGTTGTGAGTATATTAAATATAATAATTAAATAATTTTTAGGATTTAATTATTTTGTAGAAAAAAATTGTTGATTTTTTTTTTCATTCATATTTTATATATACAAATTTATTAGTAGTTAGTATCTTTATTAGTTTAATATAGTTTATTGAATTGAAAGTGAAAATGTTATGCTAAAATGGTTTTTTTTTTTTTGTGGATACCATACTCACGGCTATGTGACATTATATATCATTTTTGGGATTCAACTGCGTTAAGTAAGTCATTAATGTTATGCCATTCATGAGAGTAGTGTAAGTGATTAATTTCTCATGATTTTTGAATAGTTCACTTAGCACTCATTGCATCGGGTGATGCTCACAGGGGTGAAGAAGTGGGTTTGAAACTAGTGAAATGTGGAGAACGAATCACATAGCATCAATCATCACTTCCGGGGCTTGCACCCGGTAACCAGGACTTCCCAGGAGGTCACCCATCCCAGAACTCCTCTGGCTCAAGCGCGCTTAACTGTGGAGTTTTTTCCACAATCAAGCCCACTTAGCTTGCTACCCCATTTGCAAACACTTAAATCATTCATAAAAAAATAGAAACGAAAATGAAAATGTTGTGCTAAAATCATGCTTTTTGGTGAACATCATACCTCAATTTCTTGAATTCTTGAATTCAATTTCTTGTAATAACATCAATTTCTTGAATTCCTCATATACCTTGGGGGTAGGAATCATAAAAATTGTGCCTAAATAAAACAAATTCAACAAAGTTAGGAAAGAAGATCCTAAAACTTAGTAACTATATATCAATAAAACCTTCTTAATGAAATTAGTAAAGATATGCTCACAAGATTCTAAAACTAATTCATTTTTATTAATTTAATTATATTTATTGAAATGGAAGTTTTATTGTATCATTGTTGCTTCAAGGGAAAGAAATTTATAAAAACGTGAAGGGAAAAAAATAAAGTGAAATTAAAAATTAACAAGAAAAAAATAACTATGATTAATAGAATTGGAATTGAAAATGGAGGGAAAAAAAGAAAAAAAAAAAAAAAAATAGAAGTCAAATTAAAAAGTAATAAAACTATAAAAATAAAAATAAAAATTATTGGAAAGAGTTTTTTAATTATTTTTTCTTCTTTAAAATTTGTCATCTAAATTTGAAAATATGGAGAAAAAAACTATAATTCATGAAAATAGAAACTATAGAAAAAGAAAATAAAAAATAAAAAATGAAACGTTAAATAAGAAAAAGTAACTAATAGGATAATGTAAGTTACTAAACAATGCTCATAATAAGACCTCAACCAATAACCTTACGAATAAATAAATTTAAATAATAATAATAATAATTCAATAACAAAATTTGAATTCCCAATGTTCAACTATGGATAAGAAACAAAAAAAAAATTGGTCAAAGATAAATTAATATACACTCAAAGATAAAACTGAATGTGTAATACCATGTTGGTGACACCAATCATAATGATGTAAATAATGATTATTTATTTATATTGAATTTGAATTATTGAATTATTGAATTTAAAAAAAAAAAAACATAAAAAATAAATAACAAAGTGATTTATTTTAACATTTTGTGTTTAATTTTTTTTTGATGTATCATAAAGGAATCCATCAGCCTATTTGACACAAGTAATACTAGTAACCTGTGTCATGATTATTTATTTATATTTATTTTGAATTATTGAATTACAAAAAAAAAAGTGATTTATTTCAACGTTTTGTGTTTAATGATTAACAAGTAACTACTAGTAAACCTCTAGGGGTCTACGACCTAGCCTCCTCTCCATAAACCTCCTCTCCAAAAGCTAGGTCACAAACAGGGGGATTTGAACCTTAGATCTCTTAGTTTTCACATATTTCACATTACTTCGATCAATAATTAAGCTACCCTCGACAACATTTTGTGTTTATGATTAACAAGTTTAGAGAGAAATTTGTGTAGCTCTGTTTAGTTTTCAAAAATTAATAATTTACGAAAATCAATGCTATTAGAAATATTGTGATATTAAGATCTAATGTGAGCATAAGCAAAGCATTCTAAGATAAAGTGTTTTTCATTAGTGTAGATGATTTTTGTGAATCTCATTACTTGCTTGTTTGAGATGATTCTTTAGGATTCCAAGGATCTCACCACAAGTGAATAAATAATTTTTTGCATTAGGAACTTTGAAATTGACAACAACATTTTTTTAATTGACAATGTTAGGTGTTCATATAAAGTGTTAAAATTTGTGATAGGTACTATTGTGTCACCATTATGCAAGGTGTAACCATTTGTGTCACCACATTTCACAATCATTTACAAACTTCTTCAAATATCCTTCTTAAGGCATTTCCTTACCACTTTGTCCATTTTGCATTGGATTGTATGAGATACTTATCATTAATGAGGACCCCAATTGGTGAAATAATTCCTTTATCTTTTTTCTAGATACTCAAATAGAGTGAGCATGTTATGTTAATCACTTTGTGACTATAAATATTATATTTGTTCTCTCTTGTGGACCACCACTCCTCTTGGAAAGACGTGTTAAGGAACCTATTGAGGAAAACCTCTAACTCAACTCAAGGGAGTAAACACCTTCCAACCTTATCCATCAAAGAAGGGAATTTCTAAAATTAATGGAGTCTTGGTTGTAGTAGATTCTCTAATCAAGCTTTAGCTTTCCCAAAAAGATAAATCAAATTAAGCTAAAAACTGAAAAAGATACTATAACAACTAGTTTTACTATTGATCAAGAATCCAAAATGTAACGAAATACATGCGCATTATTTATTTTTCCTTCAGAGCATCGTGCATCCCATTCTTGCTAGACTTCATATATTGAAATGAACACAAAATAAATGTAGAAAATTAATTGGGCATTACTAACATGGAAAAAATGCACTATTTTTCTCTAAGAAAGGATTTGTTTCATGAACCAACCATGATCCTTTAATTATCAAATTTAATGATCCTTTAATTGTTGAAAACTGATTACCAAATTTTTTCAACCTCACAAGCCAAAAAAGCAATTGAGCAGGAAATGATCCCGATCCTCCAATATCTCTCTCCAAATCAAGAAAAACAAATAACCCATCAAATTGATCTAGAAAAATTGAAAGTTTTTTAGGGAAGAACTTTAAATGGAGGTGTTGACGGTGTTTGGAATCTGTCAACCAAGGGGGTCTCACCGATGTGAAGTCCCAATTAGACCTCACACCGTTCGAAGTAGGAGCCGCATCCAGAGTATCAGCTCGAGTGCCATGTATAGTTGTAGATTTGTCTTGGCTACAAAGTTTAGCACAATAGAGTAATACACATGTATTTTCAAATCAGCAAGTGACATTTCCTTGTGAAATGTTCAATTGTAAAAAGTATCAAGGTCCTTATATCGAAAGGGAAGATAAAATTGGGCCCTTTAAAGACAAGTAATAATATTAATCTAGAAAAATCACACGAGAATATACATATGAATGAATCGTTGATCAACCAACGAAATAGTTCTCATGGAAGCAATGATTATTAAAGAAAATACGACACACCTTCAACAATATAAGTACCAAAGCCACCGAAATAGTTCAATTTCATTAATACAGATGACAACAACATGCATCACAAACATTCAAAGAATAGTCTTACAATATTCACGACATATGCATGAAATCGTGTTGGCTCAACAAGCTTCTGAATTAAGTGAAAGCTCCAAGATACATCAATACAATCAACACCACTATCCCAATAGTCGAGCATTAGAGCAGTCACTCATTCCTCCAAAATAACTATCTTCCTCTCCAATGCTTGGTAGGAGGAGCCAAGGTGAAAAATACCTTTGCATAAGTTATGAGGGTGTATATATAACAAACTGGGTGACCATTCACCTCCTTGTGACTCTTGGACTACCCTCATGATTGTTTGACTTCTCTATGACTCTTTGACACCTTCATGACTTTTCACATTCTATGGATAACTCTTAGACTTCCACTTTACATTACATTTTGTCTTTCTATTTTGATATTTACATCATTACATCCAAAAGAGATGTGGAAAGACACATCGACACACATGACATTGTGGTGACACTTGCATAAGTCACAACTTGACAATGATAATATGGACTTCATGATATGGCAATAGTGCCAAGTTGTTCTACTTACTACTTTGTCTTCAATAAGAGATGTATCCAATACTTCATCTTCATCTGAGATATGATTTGTTCTACATATCCACCCTCCAAAGGCTTGTCAATGAGTATGGAGTCTTCATGATGTCCTAATCTTTGATTTTTTGTTGTACTCTAGTGTTCTTTCATCTTCTCGCTTAATGACCATTGTATCTCTTCAGCTCCTTAGTTGTCTTCTAACATGGTCTCCTTATCCTTTTCTTCCATCATCATCATATCATGATAAGATAGAGTACTTGTAACTGAAAACCACTCACGACAAGGGGAAACTAGTCTGAAAACTCTTAATCTAACATGTTTCATGAAATCATTTATTAGAGTTGGAACAAGGTGACTGATTAAGTGACTGAATTAGGGATTGCATAGTTTTAGAGGCTAAGGTTTGGGATTCATGCATGAGACTACGCAATGTGCAGTTCAGGATGGATAGGGTCAGAGGATTGTGTAGTTGAGGGGCTCAAGAGCTCAAGGCTGGGGCTTGAGGCTTGTGGTTGCCCAATGCACATTTCTAGAAGGACTGACTCAAGGAACTGTGCAGTTGAGGAACTCAGGAGGTCAAGCTTGAGGCTTGAGCCTTGAGGTTTCCCAATGCACATTTTTAGGAGGCTAGGCTACATGACTGTATAGTTGAGGGGCTCAAGAGCTCAAGGTTGAAGCTTGAGGCTTGAAGTTTCATAATGTGTAGTTATGGTAGGAGAGCAAGCTGGGAGATTTTGCAATTTAGGGGTTCTAGGGATCAATCTTGAGGATTTAGATTTGAAGTTTCCCAATGCACATTCCTAGAGGGATAACTATATCATATATTGTGTAGTTGAGTAGTTCAAGGAGTCAAGCTAGAGGCTTGATGCTTGACATTGTGCAATGCATAGTTGAGGCTGACTAGGAGGCGATGATTACACAGTTATGGAGGTCAAGGTTCAAGGATGGATACTGTGATTGAGCAGTTTGTAGTTTCGAGAGGCAAGGTAATGGATTAAGGGTTGCAACTATGCAATGCATATTTTAGGAGGATTAAGTGAGGTCAAGTTGCCCAGGAGTGGACTTTCTGGATGAGACTAAGTATGGAATCAGTAAGACGAAAGTGAATAAGTTCAAAACTTGAGCATGATCTCACACTTAGGACAGTTGAATACATAACACTAATCGCTCAAAATACATGAACAACATACTTACCCCAATGTGACGACATTGCGACAACTTTCCCCAAGTGTGACACTAAAGGTACACCTTGCGATGACAGTGACGACACACACAACAATGCATAAAACTTTGGGAATGAGTATAAAAAATGTATACACGACTAGAGGGGCTCATAAACACCAAAGTTACCCTTTGAAGCAAGCCAAAAATCCACTTTACATTATAAGCGACACTTCCCATGCCAAAGATGATATTTTCTATATGAAGATAAAAGTGTGAACGACACTTGCGATATGTGAAAGATGATGAAAAAGACACATTCCAGAGAAAAGATAACATGAAAATGACACTAATTAAAGTGAAAGCAAGCAAAAGTGACAACCGAAAACATGAAAAAGGCACTTGTGAATGCATAGGCGCGAAAAATGACATTTTGAAAAATTCACAGAACTAGAAGTACAAACACAGCCAAAAGTAAGAAATCATCAATGACAATGCACACTGACTATCGACATGAATTGAGCATTGCACATGCATTATCTTGGTGGACTGTGCTAGGCCTGTTCAAGTTTGCGTGAAGAAAATCGCTCATGAGCTCATTACATTTTGAGCATGTGTGAGAAGGTGACTTCAACACTTACAATCCAAGAAAGGAGCCTAAACACTTCATAGATTATCAACCAACCAAGAAGTGACTATGAACAACTGATCACAACATCCACAGTAGGCTCCAAAATTCAAGTATAGGAAAAATTTTGGAGGGTGTTTGTCACAACGACAACACTTGGCGACACATTGGTAGAACTCCAACTTCTCTGTGTGGTAAATTCTTTGTGTAGGGTCTAGTTATTCATGTAGTATTGATTCATCATCCAGATTACTTTTTCCTACCCACTTACCCCATGTATAAACATAGACCCCTTCATCCTTCCTCAGTTGAACTCAATCATAAAACTAGCTATACCACAATGTTTTGAATAAGGAAAAGAGTAATGTTACTCATGAGATTAATATATTCAGAGTATATTTTTTCATCTCTAGTGTTGCTCAGCTTCCAGCAGGTCTGGATAGTAACCTGACATAGTCACTTCAAGAATAGAAAAATTGCTACACTATCAGTGAGCCTCGACAGTACCCCGATAGAGTTACTTGCTTCAACTCCCTGCGCAGGAAGCCTTTCTCTTATTTAACCCTTTATTTATTTATTTTATAGAGGACTATGCATTGGCACTCATTCATTTCATGGGTGGAAGTGGGATCCCAACTTATTGAGAGAAGAAGAGGTTGTTCCTTCAAAGAATCATATATAAAATCTCTTATATTAGCTTGCACATTTAGATTTTCCCCTTGTCCTTATCTACTTGATCGGATCAGTGTGGAAAACACTGAAACATAAGGAATCGAGTGCAGGGAGAATTTTAGGGGCTATTCACATGTGGGATAATTTTCCATGCTTTAAAAAAAATTCATGAATTTCCAATTTTTTAGAATATGATTTACCCAAATTTTATAGTATAAGAATATTTTACCTTACAAAACACCAACATATTATAGATGTTATACAAAATCATTATAAATATGAATATTTTTACAAAAGTATTTCTAGGCTAAAAATCCAACCCTTTAAAAATTAAAATGAAAGTATATATAGAGAATTATATTCCTAAAGAGATTGCAAGCTTTTGGGAATAAAAATATTAACACTGCACTAAAAAATAATATATAATTTGTTGCAAACTTTCTGGAAATGAAATCAAATAAAGACTAAAAATAAAACTAAATCTAAAATGGTTGCAATGTGTCTCGAATGGTTGAAAATGGATCTAAATTCCTTTGAAATAGGAATGCCCTGTCACTTCTCCTTCGACTGGCAATGATCTTGTGCATGGGAATCTAGGATTAACCCTTTTTCACTGATATCCTACCTTAAGAACCTCTTCCATATGTTAATTGACTACCACCTCATCCACCATATTTCATGTTCTTGAATTGATCCTCGAATCCCGAATCGACCATTTAATTGTTTAAACTTATTCTTGGATATGTTAAAATAATCATTGAATGATAATATTTTGTCAAAGAATTTGGTATTTCATCTTATGTGTTGGATTATTTTGTTATTACTAGATATTCCTTGAATCTTTAATACTCCCCGAAGATATTCACAAAATCCCTAAAAATCTAGATTTATTCTTGAGTTGCTAATCATAAATCTATGATTATTTTTCCACCATTCATTTAACATGCACCCTTATAAATATATACAACTTATTTTGCTATATATTCTACAAGTCTTTAAGTAGTCCTATATGGATACATTCCTTTATTTCTCCTACAAGAATTTGCAATTGAAGTTGTTTCCTGTAGAAAACTTGAGGAATTTTTCACATAACCCTATAATACATATCATATAATTTGTAGAATATGATTTGGTTTGATATATAACCAAATTCCATGTAGACAACAAAGGGAACAACCATGATTTTCCAAGTTTTGTATTCTAATGCTGCTTCAAAAGTGTTTCATTGCAATTTTTAGTATCATTTATGTAGGTGATGATCTTCTCATTACACAAATTTTATCTGTAATTCCGTACCTCTAATATTTATTGGATTTGAAGATAAAAACATGGCTTTGCAATCTTGTTAATTCTCTAAACAAAAAGGGCACTCCTTTCTGAGTATTGGTCATTATTATTCACTTCTGAAGATACATCCACTTTATTGCCATAGAACTCCCAATTTGATACCCAACACACCTATAAACATGCTCATTATTTTCATTAGCAAGAAGAAATGAAGGATTCAATATTGTGCAACAAATGTTGCATCATTGAATTCAAGTAAATGCCATTTCAATTCAAAAATTATCAAGAATCACGCATCAATGGTAAATTATTCCTTGACCCTTCAGTATGATCTTCTTTCGAGATTTTGAACCCATCCATGTGCATCTTAGAATGTTGGCATTATTTCATCTCCCTTGTACTCTTTTTCCAAATTAACAAAAGGGTTGTTGGCCTTTTTATGCCCAATGTATGGCAGTCGTATCTTTATTTTGAATTCCAAGTGGTCATATATGACCTTGATATGCCATCTTGCCCACCGTGAAATGTGTTCCACCTCAGAGGAAAAATATGATTTCTGATCATTAAATATATTTGATAAACCAATGCAATCCATTAACACAGAAGTTACACATATAAATCCTCTCATAAACCTGTAACTTTCTTATATGAAACCCTAACCATTTTGTTTCCTTCCTAAACAATATTTAGCCTCCATCTATAGCCACAACAACTGAAATTTTTATGTTGTTATTCTCTTTTTGTATCAATTTTTTGATCTAGCATTCTGATTGTATTTGATAGTCTTTGAAATAAAATTTTCCTAAAATCCAAGAACACAATACCATAAAAAACAAAGTCAAATCTCCACATATGTTGTCTTCTTATTATTTTGATTATTTAATAGATATATTGTCTTCCACCTTTATGCATTCCTAGATTCCACTTTGACATTAAGTATCCAAAACTTTTCCCAATTCTTGCACTTTGGCCTTGTCTATGAAGGATTTTGCAAATCATCTTTCGTTAGGTGTCCCACCAAGCCAAATCTAAGAGAGTTATTTTTAAAAGACAACTTTGCAAAAGAATTTGAAAGGAACACATTTTCCATTAAGCTAGGCGAAGTGAAATGATTTCATGTTTTTCCTAATGCTTCATATATGTTGCAACAACTTATTTTGCTAGATTTCCTCATATCTAGACCTAGGTACTTTCACATTAATTTTGCACATGAAATGAACTTCACAATGACAATCACATCTTGAATATGGTACCTTAATCTATTAATATATTCAATTATCATATGTTTTTCTTCCTCTTACAAAATGCATTGTAATTTGATATTGTTTTAGATTGTCATATCACTCTGCCTCAAAATTAGAGAATGCTTGTCAATAGTTTGTAGGAAAACATTTTCTCCCTGATTTCTCCACCAACTTGGGACAAATTCATAATTTTCTTGCCTCTTGTACATGTAATATCATGATAAGATGCTTCTTGCTTTAGCTTCATCTTTCCCATTTTTAATCTCCTTGCATTCTATTCAAAAAATTATTAATCTTCAAAGAAATGCTCTATTTATTGGATCGAGTCCATCAAATTTTCTGATTTAGTGATCATTAACCCACAAAATTATGCATTACCAAATTTAATTTACCTGTTGGTGAAGGTGTTGTTTTTTGTAGCCATTGTGTCATCACTATGGTGATCTCAATGTCATAAATGCATGGTATGCTATGACAAACACTAATACACTTGTTTCCCAAATAATTCAAACCTTGTAGGAGTTGACAGCATCAAAATGTGTTGTGAAGAAAACCATAAGGAGATTGCAGGGAGGGGTAGGGTATCTATTTGGTAAGTGGTTTTTTGTCGAGGGATTGTGCATTTCTCTAGATTGAGCCGCGTATGAAATTTGTTTTTGAAAAAACAACTTATTCCAAACCCACCCCCCTTTCATTAAATATTGAACCACCTGGGGGGTCTACAAATAAATCACCTCCATTGATTTGTAAGTGCAACTAATTTATGATCCCTAGTATTGCAACAAGAATGTTGCAACTCCCAAGGCTACCAACTTAAATTATCAACCCAGGGTTCATACAAACTTAAGAGGTGTCGGAACTATACGTGCAACATAAATGTGTCCTTCTTTCATTGATTTGATGTAATTGAGTGAAATTCATGAAATCAAAGCCTAAACTAATTGTAGAAATGGAAATGTTACTTTGAAAAGAAATTAATCCTAAGTAATAACAACAATTTGTAATTGAAATCCTAAGAGCATGAATTCAAATAAGTAGGCCTAATCTACTTTGTAAAAAGGCATGTCCTAATTGGTTTTTATTATTCCTCAGTCATGGATCTAGAGCCTAGGGGTCATGATTCAAGCCTGATATACAAAAGCCAATCTTTTGGAACAAATTTGGTCAACTTTATACATGCTACGGCAGTGCTACAAGCAAAAGAGAAATGCTACATGAGGAGATA
>APFE031179034.1:63697-104889 GCA_000404065.3 Pinus taeda | reverse complement strand
GTTTCTCTGTTGTCTTCCATTTCAAGTGTCTATGTATTTGCAATCTGATTGATCCATTGCTTAAATAACCTAGACACACACCAACGCATGAGTCTGTAATACCTCCATTTAATAATTCTTAACTAAGATCACTCATAGAGTGATTATTAGATCATAAGGTTTGTTGCCCAGAGTTTCTCACAGGTCAAGGGGGATCGACTATGATGAGAATTTTGCTCCCATAGCAAGGTACTCATTGATTAGATCGATGGTGGCACTATCAGCTTAGATGGGGTGGAAGATCCACCAAATGGATGTGAAGACAACATTCCTCAATGGGAAGATTGAGTAGGAGGTGTACATTAAGCAACCAGAGGGTTTTGAGACCTTCAATCATGAGTCGCATGTGTGCCGACTCCAGAGGGATTTGTATGGGTTGAAGCAAGCACCCTGTGCTTGACACACCAGGATCGACAGCTATTTCACCAATTTGGGCTTCACCAAGAGTGAAGCAGATGCGAACCTTTACCACATCATGGTAGAAGGTAAACCATTGATCTTTTTTCTTTATGTCAATGATCTGATTTTGACAGGTGATGATCAGCTAATACAATCTTGAAAGGAGGACCTTCGAGATGAAGGACATGGGCCTTATGCACTACTTTCTAAGCATGGAGGTGTGGCAGAAAGATGTTGAAGTATTTGTGTCTCAAGGCAAGTATGCCAATGAGATACTCAAGCACTTTCACATGGAGAAGTGCAAGCCCATGCAGACTCCTCTAACTGGGATCTGGAGGAAGGAGGATGCTACTTCAGGTGAGGTAGTAGCTACTACTATTTGTCAGCAGCTGGTGTTCGCTTATGTATCTGGTCAACACACAACCTGACTTATGCTTTGCAGTGAACCAGCTGAGTCAAGCTATGGTTCATCCTACCAAGCTATTTTTGAAGGCAACGAAGCATGTGCTGAGATACCTCAAAGGCACATCTCAGTTCAGATTGTGGTATAGATGGACAGAGGGAGTGAAGCTTCAAGGCTTCACAGATGAAGATTGGTAGGGAGTCCATCAGATTGGAAGAGCACTTCTAGAGGAATCTTCAACCTTGGTTCAGTTGCAGTCTCTTGGTACAATAGGAAACAGAGATTAGTTACACTTAGCTCAGCAAATGCTGAATGCATGGCTCCTAGTCAGGCTGCATGTGAGGCCATTTGGATGCGGAAGATTCTAGTGTGATTGTTTGGTCAAAGGATGGATCCTACAATGATCTACTGCAATAATTGGAGTTGTATCAAACTCTCTGAGAATCCAATTTTTCATGATAGGTCCAAGCACATTGATATCCGTTATCACCATCTTCGAGACTATGTGGTCAAGAGGATCATGTTGTTGTTGTATGTTTTGACCGAGGAACGGGATGTAGATATTTTGACTAAGGCATTGTCAAAAAGCAAGTTCAAGTTCCATAGAGACAAGATTGGGGTTGCTGATAATCCCTTTCTTGTTGAGAGGGAGTGTTGAAAATAGCAACAGGAAATGCTAAAAATAGAAATTCTAAAAAATAGCATTGCTATAAATAGCAGTTCAGCAATGTTGAACATAGCAACAAGGAATGAAAAAATGGAAGTGCTAAAAATAGAATTCTATAAATAGCATTTTGGGATACCTTCCTATTTTAGTCAGTCCCTAAACTAAAATAGTGAAGTAAAATTCGAATTTGATCTTAGCAACTATTTGTAAAATAAATAATTAATTCATCTTGAGTTAATTAGTTAAGGAAAATCAAACATGAAGTCTATGTGGGGACATGCCAAACAGTTTTCTCATTGATTGAGGAATTTATCGATCTGTTAAAGAGGATAAGATTTGAGTTTATATTGAGTTGTAATTAGTTGCTCAGTTAATTGAGTCAAGTCCAGTTAGATTAATTCAAACAGTTTGTTGAATTAATGTGAGTTCAGTTAGTTAATGCTTGCATGCATGTAACTACTGCACTTTAGATAACTGAATATTTTCTCATAAATAACTAATGCATGTCAGTTCAGATAGAGACCCAGTTAAGATTTGATGGAGGGGCAGTGTACTATTAGTTGCTAGAATATTCCATTGTGAATATTCCTTGCATGTAGAAGGAATTCTTTCCTTGAGGTTTGCACAGTTATTTCTTCAAGTTTTGTGAGTGTGATGAGGCCAATTCACACATGTGGCTTTCCAATGGACCCTAAGGAAAAGCATACGAAGGAGATTAGGAGGCTTGGAGGGCTTGGAGGAGGACATATACTATGCCTATTCATCTATGAGTTGCTATTGGTTTGATTCAGAGAGAGCAAGATTAGCTTTGAGAGATGATTCTTTTTGTAACTTGAACAAGATTTCCACTTGTATGATAATACAGAGATTGGGGTTTTAGGCTAAGGCTTTCCCCGGGTTATTTCTTTTGTGTTATGTGTGATTGATTTCTCATTCTCAGTTATATGTTTTATCTTGATCTTGTTCATATTCGATTAAACTTCTGCAAAGTTTGTTGTAGAAGTTGATCTTGTATTTTTCTTTAGTCTATTGCATAATTTATTGATCTACAATGGGAATTTCTACACAGACTATAATAACAATATATGCATGAAACATGTTGGATTTGTTATATTAAAAGAGTGAAAGACCCATTCATACATATAACCATGACAACCACTAGCCTTGATAGAGGAGCATTATAGTCACTACCACCTTCTCCTCTAAAGAGATGTACTAGCTCTACACTGTGGAGAAGCCAAGGCTCATTACAATACACTCCAAGCTTTCTCTAAGTTATACCTATCAGAATTTTGGCTTCCAAAAGCCCGTACAATGAGTTATGGAGTTCTATATATAGCAAAGGGTGGGATGACCCTTGACATTCCCCTTTGTGACTCTTAGCCTACCCTCATGACTCTTCAACTTACACATGATTGTTTACATTCTACTATTGACACTTGGTCTTTCACTTTACAACATATTTACAATACAATCTGCACATGTACCCATGTGAGACAAAAATGGGCTTGAGTAAGCCATATAAGACATCACTAAGACTCAACAGCTATGGGAAGACTAACTCGTCGACATCCTCTTGATGATCGATGGTGGCGAACTGATGCCAAGCTTGGTACTTTGTTATGGTGTCTACATACTCTGTGGTGAAATCCTTCTAAAAGTGAACTCTTGCCTTCATTGCATCTGGGTACATTGATTTGGCACCTATGTCTAACTCATCAAATAGCATGTGCATCATGCTCTTGAGTGCAACCAGACCAGAGACATATTGGTGCATAGTGTTCGCGCTCATATGCAAGTTTGCACTGGTGGCTATGCGCATCAACTGCTTAAAGTACATGTCCAGATCCAGCCATACTTAGTTCTTTTCTTTTACCTCAATGACTGTGCCAATGGATGTGATCACATGCATGCACACAATGAAATACATGCTCCTGAACAGTCATGCATGTGAAGCTTGTAAGAAGGCGATGAACTGTGGGAGTTCCTCACAGTTCCAGATCTGAATCCAGATGTGTGCCTTCAACTCCACTACCTACTCCACTTCCTTTCGCTTCATAATATTTGGCAAGTGCAATGAGGTTCCCTTGTACCTCTTTGTCCATATCTACATGTGATCGAAAATAGTGTGTATTTTTGAAAAGATGTATGTTATCCTAGCACAACACTGCTGCCAACCGTTAATATGGAAAACTGACTTATGCACGGTGATGAACATGAAGTACAACTTTCGTATGACTCTTTCGAGAGATGATACTTCATCAAGTGTTTCTTTCTTCAACTCTTCTCTAGAAGATGCTATAGCTTGCTCCTCTCCATGCTTGGCCACTTGTAAATCCTTAGCCATGTGCTCATTCTCAGCATTCAAGAATCTAACACTTGAGCTGGTGGCTTCAGCATAGGCCTTTGTAGCATCGACTAATGCAGCTGGATGTCAGCACACATCAGACATGATCACTTGTTCTCCAAATTGCATAGGAGATACATGGACATCCAAAGTAGGCACTCTGTGTGATTGCACAACTCTGTGTTGTGACTCGTTGAGGGATATATTATGCGCATCTGCTTCCGAATTGTCCTCAAGGATTTCAATGTCTCCTTGATCAATTTGGACTTGCTCTGCTCCAAGATCTAGTGAAGCAGGTGGAGTGACCTCTGGGTCTTTGGGCATGAGTTCAATGTCCTAATCTAGCTCTAGTTGAACCACATCCATCTCCATCTATTCCAACATTTGTTCAATCTCCTTAGCAAAGTCCTGCTCCTGCGACTACTCACCATGTTTGCTATCTGCCATCTCCTTGGATGAATCAATAACATGTATGGGCACAGTTTCATCAATGTGTGCATGATGTGCCTCCTATTTCATGTTCCTACTGCACTTCCTTCTATCTTCTACACATCTCTTGTTCTTCCCTAAGTTTTTGCTTCAACTCCTGCAACTCCTTTTCTGCCTCCTACAGCTTCTTCTTCTCCCTCTATCTTTGCGCAATCCTTTTGTCGCATTGTCTTCTCTTCGTCTCAATCTCTAAAGCTTCTTTCAATACAAGTGGATCTACTTTTAACTTGTAGCTTTGATCCACCTCTGCGTTGTCGGCAATATTCCTCTTGCCTTTGTCAAGTGCAAGTCTACTGCCCTCTGCTGCTACTGATATTGCTGCTCTCTAAGATGGTGTTGCCTTCTACACTACCAACCATTCTACAGCCATTATAACCAATTCATTGAGCCTTGAGAATTTATAGAAGTATATCCATGGGTCTTCCTTAGGCCAATGACACACCCCGTGGATCCAAGGATGATACACTCTCATACAGTGGTCTTGTACTAAGTGATTCAAGTCATATGGATTGAAACTTCTGGTGTCGAAGGCGAATATCTTGAATTCCTTCGTCTCGGCCTCAGCATACTTGAGATTCTAGATCTCATACAACTTGATCCACAAAGGAAGATCAAGCCAAGGTTCCTTCTTCTTTCTATGTAGTCTTGCTAACAACCTTGTTGAGATGTGGTATGCAACCTCTTGCATGACCAACTTTTCCATGGAAAACTCTGGTAAAACATGCAAAGCCTTCTCCATGTTGTACATTTGGAAGAAGGTGCCAAGGGGTGAGGCATACCAATATGCTATATTAACCAATGCCTCCATTCTCTGCCTGTGACATGCAAGGTGGATCCTGCTCAAAGATCATCTTATACACCAAGGTGACAAAATGGTTTGATAGTCGTATTATAACTCCACGGAATCTGCATTCAGAGAACAACCTGCAATAGGTGTGTTGATGCAAGAGCATGTGACTTAGAGGGAAAATCTTCAAACATATTCCAAAAAATCCTACAGGCAAGGGAGTGGGGTCTTTTAGCCAGCAAGTTTCATGCTTTTCTAGTCTAAGATAAAGATAGAATTAAGAATAAAACCACGTTGTAATAGTTGCTTTATGATAAGTTGTAGTAGCTTTATTTCTTTAAATCCCCTTATGTAAAAGCCATGTTTTTGTAAAGGATAATGGCTGAGAAGGATTTATCTATTAATTATAAATAAAATAACGGGACTCTCAGAGTAAGTCGAGCCCGGAGACATAGTCATCTTCAAAACTCCCTCTGTGTATCTGATTTAATGGTTCCCTGTTAATTGGTATTTTTATGCATGTATCAGTTCCAGTTCTATTTTTCTTGCGTTTATTAATGGTGATTCAATATTTTTTTTCCAATTAATAATTAAGCATAGGCCTGTTGGATTGTTTTTCCTTCATATCGGCGAGCACACGCTTCTTTAAGTGCTTTGTAGAGTTGTGTGGCAAAAACTCTGTTTACACAAGAAATCATGAATTTAATTAATCAAAACAGAGTTCCGAATCTAAAATATTGTTAATTCTAGTTGATACCCATATCGGGTCTGAACCTTTATCGCATCACATAACCTTAAGTGGAGCAGAAGAGACCTATGGAACCACCGAAGTCCGAAACCCCGATAAACTCAAATCTGAAATACTATATAGTTGGGTTGATAAGTTTTCGGGTCCACAAGTATATCGCATCTCAAGCTCGGAGCAGGGAGAGCCAAGCCTTTGGAATAGCGGGATCGCCGATTGCGATCTTCGATATATATATATATGTATATGTATATGTATATGTATATGTATATGTATGTATATATATGTATATGTATATGTATATTTGTATATGTAGATGGTATATGTATATGTTATATTGTTATATGTATGTATATGTATATGTATATGTATCTATATATTATATATATATATATTATATTATATATATATATATATATATATACTATATATATATATATATATATATTACTTATATAATATATATATATATAATATATATATTATCGCATCGGAGGAAGGGAGATGGAATGGTTTTTGAAAGTGCCAATAGTGTTATTTGCGGTTAACACAAATCTTTGAAATGCAGCGCTGATAGTGTAATTCCATTGGAATTAACACGAAGACTGTTTGAATTCCGCAGTTGTGGTTAAAGAGGCCAATAGTGTATTTTGTTTCCTTGGAACAAAATCCCCAGCGATAGCGTATTTTGCATTGAAAACGCAATTTCCTCATTTATTAAGGCATCGATAGTGTTTTTGTGTAATTCCTTGGAATTACAGTCCCGATAACGTATAAGGGCTCTGTGTCTATAAATTGCACTGATAACAAGGGCTGGGTGATTAAAGGAAAAAAACCCATGAGGCAATCAGTTTAACAGTAAATGACTACTATGCCAATTCAAGCAAAGGGAGACATTTGGCCAGATATTGAAGAAATTTCAAACAGACTTGCGAGGTTGTCTATATGGCCTACACCCAGGCCACCATTAGTGGTATCAGAGTAGCTAGCTAACATTGGATTGAATCTCAAAATCAGGAGAACGAAAGTTAATATGGCTTTCAGATTTGGAAGAGGATAGGGACGTGGTGGAAGAGGACAGCCTGTTGCAAATGTTGAAGTGATGGAAGTTGTGCAACAGATGCAAGCTAGATTGGATGCATTAACCATAGGAAGAAATATATATGATGGAGATGTTAGTGAACCTGAGATTGAAGCTGTAAAGGAGGAAGTTGTAGCAATTACTCCTGAGATGAGGTTCTTCCAGTCAGTGTTGAGATCCATGGTCAGGCTAAAGACCGAGGTATCAACATATGAAGGAGGACTGAATCGAGAAGAATTAATAGACTGGATTAATGGCATGGAGAAATTCTTCTACTATGAAGAAACTAAAGATGAGAAGAAAGTGAAGTTTGTTGTCACCAAGCTAAAATGCCATGCAGCACTTTGGTGGGATCGTGTGCAAGCAGAAAGGAATAGACTTGGCAAGAAACCAATCAATAATTGGAGTGGGATAGTAGCAAAGCTAAGAGGTACGTTTCTACCAAGTAATTATTAGCAAAACCTTTTCAGACAGATGCATAATCTTAGACAGAGGTCTATGACAGTGAAAGAATACACAAAAGAATTCTACAAGGTAAGCATAAGAGTTGGAGAAGCCCAAGATACAGATGAGAAGGTGGCCAGATATATGAATGGTCTCAGGATGGACATTCAAGATGAGATAAGTCTACTATCTCCTAAAATGGTAGAGGAAGCTTATCAGATATCGCTGAAAGCTGAAGAAAAACTCATGAGGAAACAGTCTTCTCGGGGGAGAGGTACTTCCTGAGGAAGGGGAAGTCAAGGTGGTAGAGGAAGATCTACAACACCTAAAGATAGACCTAGCAGTAGCTCAACCCAGCATGCACCCACAGGAGGTGATGCAGGAGGTAGAGGAAGTTTTTTTAGAGGAAGAGGAGGCAGAGGAAGAGGAAGAGAAATAAGATGTTACAGATGTAACAATCTAGGACACAGAGCTTTTGAGTGCCTAGAGAATGCACAAACAAATCATAGGAATGCCATTATTGCTCCAGTTGAGGGAGAAGAACCAGTAGTAGTAGTGGCAGAAGAAGAAAATATACCAGAGAGAGGAGAATCTTTGGTAGTTAACAAATTTTTGCTCAAGCCAACAAAGGAGATAGTTGAACCATCACAAAGAAATACTTTATTTAGGACAATGTGTATCCAAGGGAAATGTTGCCAAATGATCATTGATAGTGGCAACACTGATAATTTGGTCTCTACAGAAGTGGTGGAGAAATTGAAGCTTAAAACAATGAAACATCCAACACCTTACAAGGTGTCATGGTTGCAAAAGGGACATCAACTGTTGGTAAATGAACAGTGTGAAGTGGAATTTCAGGTGGACAAGTATAAAGATAAAATTGTTTATGATGTGATGCCAATAGATGTGTGTCACATATTTCTTGGAAGACCTTGGAAATATGACAGAGGAGCCATGCATGATGGGAAAAGAAACACCTACAATTTTGGAAAGGATGGTATCAATCATATGTTGTTGTCTCTGCAAGAAGAAGATGTACCAGGAAAGAAGACCGATCCAAAAACTCTGTTACTTGAAGGAAATGAATACTTGAAGCAAATTGAATAAAATGAGGTAAATTTTGTTGTAATTTGCAAGCCCAAGGTAATAATGACTTCTACTAAAGTTTCTGATTTACCCATCGAAATTCAAGAAATGTTGGAGAAATATTGTGATATTATTGTTGATGATTTGCCTAATGAATTACCACCCATTAGAAGAATCAGCCATCATATAGATTTGATACAAGGAGCAAGTATACCTAACAAAGAAACTTACAGAATGACTCCTACAGAAAATTAAGAGGTTAGGAAGCAGGTGCAAGAATTGCTTGAAAAAGGGTTTATCAGAGAAAGCTTGAGTCCTTGTGCAATGCCAACAGTGCTAAGTCCAAAGAAAGATGGAGGCTGGAGAATGTGTAAAGATTCAAGAGCCATCAATAAAATCACAATTAGGTACAGATTTCCTTTGCCTAGAATTGAAGATTTAATGGATTGCTTGAGTGGAGAAAAGTATTTTTGAAAACTAGATCTTAAAAGTGGGTATCATCAGATAAGAATAAGAGAAGGAGATGAGTGGAAAACCGCTTTTAAGACAAATGAGGGACTGTAAATTTATGAGACTGATGAATGAAGTTCTTAAAGAGTTCATCGGTAAGTTTGTAATAGTATATCTAAACGATATTTTAGTTTACAACAAGTCTAAGGATGAGCACGTGAGACATCTGAATTATGTCTCACAAAGGCTGCAGCAGGAGAAACTATTATTGAATTTGAAGAAGTGTTCATTCATGAAAGAAGAGATAGTGTACTTGGGTTTTGTTATTCCTGCTAAAGGATTGAAGATGGATCCAGAAAAGATCAAGGCAATTATGGAGTGGCCTTCACCCAAGAGTGTTTTTGAGGTAAGGAGTTTTCATGGTCTTGCTAGCTTTTATAGAAAATTCATCAAGAATTTTAGTAGGATTAATGCACCTATTATTGAGACCACAAAGAATGAAAAACAACCATTTAGATGGAATACTAAAGAAAAAAATAATTTTTAGCTCTTAAAGAAAAAATCACTGAAAAGCCTATTTTGGTTCTACCTGAATTCAACAAACCTTTCCAAGTGAAGTGTGATGCTAGCGGAAAAGCAATTGGAGGTGTTTTAAGTCAGGTAGACCAACCAATAGCTTATTTTAGTGAAAAGCTAAATAATTCCAAAAAGATATTCTTCTTATGATAAGGAGCTCTACGCAATTTTGTAGTCATTGAAGAAATGGAGGCATTATCTAATGTCAAAGTAATTCATCCTTTATTTAGATAACCATACGCTACAGTTTATAAGGCAGCAACCAAATCTTAGCTAGAAACATGCCAAATGGATAGAATATCTTCAAGGTTTCCATTTTGTTTTAAAACATATAAATGGTCAATCAAATAAAGTTGCAGATGCCTTAAGTAGGAGAAATGTATTGCTTCAAGAGAGTCAAATCCAAGTGTTGGGTTTTGATTTTCTTAAGGAATTATATGAGACCCATTTAGATTTTAAAGAGGCATTTGAGGCTTGTAAAATCCTGTTTTGATGGATAGAAGTAGAGGGTTGGATTACTTCTTACAATATGGGGTGTTATTTAAGAAAAATCAGTCGTGCATACCAAACTGTTCTATGAGGGAGAATTTAATAAAAGAAAAACATAGTGGAGGACTTGCTGGACATTTTGGTGTAGAGAAGACTTTTGAATAGTTGAATAGATTTTATTTCTGGCCAAAAATGAAATCTGAAGTGGAGAAGTATGTGAGAACTTGCAAAATCTGTCAATATGCAAAGGGAAGGAGCCAAAACATAGGTTTCTATATTCCATTACCAATTCCAGATAGGCCTTGGAATATGGTAAGTATGGATTTTGTGTTGGGCTTACCAAAGACTCAAAGAGGTAATGATTAAATTTTTGTTGTAGTGGACAGATTTTCAAAAATGGTACACTTTATTCCATGATATAAAACTAGTGATGCTTCTCACATTGCTAATTTGTTTTTTAGGGAGATTGTAAGATTGCATGGGTTGCCCAAAAGTATTGTCTTAGACAGGGATTCCAAATTTGTTGGACATTTCTGGAGGACTCTATGGAAGAAGCTAGGAACTAAATCAAGTTTCAATTCTGCCTATCATCCAAAAACTGATGGACAGACTAAAGTGGTTAATAGGATTTTAGGCAATCTTTTAAGGAGCCTTAATGCAAAACATCCAAAGCAATGGGATCAAGTGTTAGCACAAGCTGAGTATGCATATAATGACTCACCTAACAGGAGTACAAGACAAAGTCCATTCCATATTGTTTATGGAATGCATCCAAGAGGAATATCTGAATTAAGAAATTTGGGAAAAAAAGAGATGAGAAGTGCAAAGGGTGAAGTTTTGCTTCAAGAATGCAAGCAATACAGGAACAAGTGAAGCATCATCTGCATGATAGAAACATCAAGTACAAAACCAGAGGAAATATGAGGAGAAGAGAGGTGAACTTTGAAGTTGGGGATTTGGTTTTAGCACATCTTAGAAAGGAGAGGTTTCCAAAGAGGAAGTATAATAAATTGAAGTTCAAGAAAATTGGACCATGCAGAGTGTTAAGAAATTTTTCTACAAATGCATATGAGATTGAGCTACCCCATGATGTTGGAATATCACCAATTTTTAATGTTGCAGACTTGTACAAGTATGAAAGTGAAACTGTAGATGATACAACGCAAGATCAAGAGATCTAAGAGATTTACGGGGTAAAACAGTTACCCACAGCAAAGGAGTTGTAGCCAGAAAGAATTCTAGACAAGAAAGTGTTTAAGAAGACAAGGGGATGAGAGTACTTCCAGTATTTGGTAAAATGGAAGGATCTGCCAACTACTGAGGCTACTTGGGTTACATAAGACATGCTACAAAAACTGGGCAGTTTTGTAGATGAGCTCATGGAAAGGAGCCCATGAAGAATTTTTTCCTCAGGAGTTTGATGTAGGAGCATGTGACTTAGAGGCAAAATCTTCAAACATATTCCAAAAAATCCAAAAAAATCTACAGGCAAGGGAGTGGGGTCCTTTAGCCAGCAAGTTTCATGCTTTTCTAGTCTAAGATAAAGATAGAATTAAGAATAAAACCATGTTGTAATAGTCTCTTTATGATAAGCTGTAGTAGCTTTATTGCTTTAAATCACTTTATGTAAAAGCCATGTTTTTGTAAAGGATAATGGCCGAGAAGTCTGTATCTATTAATTATAAATAAAATAACGGGACTCTTAGAGTAAGTCGAGCCCAGAGACATAGTCATCTTTAAAACTCCCTTTATGTATCTGATTTAATGGTTCCTTGTTAATTCGTATTTTTATGCATGTACCAGTTCTGGTTATGTTGTTCCTCCGTTTATTAATGATGATTCAATCTTTGTTTTTGTAGTATACCTAGGGGTGATAATATGGGGTACAAAGGGAGGTACCTAAGGGAATAATGTAATAATTGGATGGGCCATAGTAATAAATAAGGTGGTTAACCCGTATCATGTAAGGGACCACAAGTAGTTAGCAATAATGTAATAATCACATGGTATTAGATAGATGGTATTGAGGGAACCATGGTAATGGCTCATGGTATTGTATGTATGAGGCCTATATAGAGGCTAGAGACTCCCCATTGAGATATGTCAAGGAATATTGTATGAATAGGCATATGGCTTGTGGAGTGCTCTCCTTCTTTAATTAGTGAATGTATGGCGTTGCCCTACCTTAAGGGTGGAGAGCACTCCACAAGCCATATGCCTATTCATACAATATTCCTTGACATCTCTCAATGGGGAGTCTCTAGCCTCTATATAGGACTCATACAGAAAATACCATGGGTTATTATCATGGTTCCCTCAATACCATCTATCTAATACCATGGGCTTATTATATTATTGCTAACTACTTGTGGTCCCTTACATGATACAGGTTAACCACCTTATTTATTACTATGGCCCATCCCATTATTACATTATTCCCTTGGGTACCTCCCTTTGTACCCCATATTATCCCCCCTAGGTATACTACAGTTTTCCAATTAATACTTAAGCATAGGCCTGTTGGATTGTTTTTCCTTCATATCGGCAAGTGCAGGCTTCTTTAAGTGCTTTGTAGAGTTCTGCGGCCAAAACTCTGTTTATACAGGAAATCATGAATTTAATTAATTGGAACAGAGTTTCGAATCTAAAATATTGTTAATTCTGGTTCATACCCGTATCGGGTCTGAACCTTTATCGCATCACATAACCTTAAGTGGAGTGGAAGATACCTTTGGAACTACTGAAGTCTGAAACCATGATAAAATCGGACCCGAAATACTATATAGCTGGGTTGATAAGTTTTCGAGTCTACAAGTATATCGCATCGCAAGCTCAGAGTGGGGAGAGCCAAGCCTTTGGAATAGTAGGATCACCGATTGTGATCTCCGATAATATATAGCGTTGAAAGTGTAATTCCTTTGGAATTAACATGAAGACTGTTTGAATGTTGTGATTGTGGTTAAAAGTTCCGATAGTGTATTTTGTTACCTTGGAACAAAGTCCCCAATGATAGTGTATTTTGCATTGAAAATGCAGTTTCCTCATTTATTAAAGTGTCAATAGTGTTTTTGTGTAATTCCTTGGAATTACAGTCCCAATAGCATATAAGGGCTCTATGTTTATAAATTGCGCCGATAACAAGGGTTGGGTGATCAGAGGAAAAAAACCCATGAGGTAGTCAGTTTAACAGTAAATGACTGATACGCCAATTCAAGCAGAGGGAGAAATTTGGCCAAATATTGAAGAAATTTCAGACAAACTTGCGAGGTTGTCTATATTGCTTGCACCCAGGCCACCATATGCATAGAAGTTTTTAAAGGTGTCCATGCCCAACCCAAGCCTAGGAACTATTGACGGGCATAGATTGCATCAAGTATGTAAGAGGACATGAAAATATTTGATTGCTGACCCTTGGGCGGATGCAGGGCTTCTGTAACTTGTCCCTTCAGATGGAGAGCCAACATGTCAGACCAATTGAAAGGTCTTCCTTTGTTCGCTAGCTGATCCAACATAATCACCCAACTCTGCGGAAATATTTATGTACTCTCTTGGCCGTATAAGCGGCATGCAAAGATTACCAAGAGATGATAAGACTTTCGCAGTATCTTTGTCTTGTAAACTTGGTTGGGTGTTGTCTTGAACTTAGATGGCTCTTTCACCCAGATCTTCAATATGTCTCTGGAGTTTGCACTACTATTGGGCCTAGTGAAGGGTGCATCCATTGTGACCACCAGATACCGCAAGTGATACATTTTCTGAAAGTCATGTGCCCTGAAGGTAGTGAGTTTTGTTCCACTGAGACTGCTCAACACCATTATCTCTAATGTTGTAGCATTTTTTGGTTTTGATAAGATAGAATAAAATAGTCAAAAAAATAAAAATATATTTTGAAAAAATGTTAAGTTAGGATATGGACATAACAAATAGTGAAAAAAAGGTTTTTGAAAATATCTTGATGATGATGTCCATGTCAAAAAAAATGTTAGGTTAGATATCCTAAAAAATCAAGACAAAGAGAAAATGTTAGGTTAGAAAGAAAAGAAAACAAATAAACTCTAAAAACGAGCAAGTCTAAATGCCACTACTATTTTTTCTGCAAAATAATGGTTGTGTGCAACTTGTCATAAATGCCACAACCCATGACAGTCAAATAGTTTAATCTTGACCACTTCATGCTTTAATTTTGATGTTATAGTTAGAGAATAAAGATATGGCCAAACTATTTAATCTTGGCAGATCAGTAGTTAGGTAGAGAATAATAAGGTGCTCATCAATTTAATCTGAGCCCTTGGAGGTTATAAGGTTAGAATTAGATAGTTTGCTTTTGTAAAAATAAGAAGAAAGGAAAAGGGTTTGCTAGCTTAAATGCACCCATTAAGTGAAGGAAAAATGATAGGATAAGCAAAGGGTAAGTAGAGAAAGGTTGCAAAAGTATAATGACTGATTGGACAAAATGTACATTATCATGTTTTACTATATGTTTCTACGTCCATGAGGCAATTACACAAAGCAAATGAAGGTCTACAAGATCAATTAATTAACTTCCCTCATCCCCATTCATCCCTATATTTACTAATTTCCCCCTTTCCACCTTCATATAGTTCATATTCATCCATTTCCCATAAAAAACCCCTTTTCCTAAGGTCAAGATCCTTTTTGCCTATGAAAAGTGAAAAACCCATGCTAAATCCCCTTTTACCCAAAAACCCACAAAAAGTTGTTTAGCCTAAGTATATATATGTGTGTGTGTGTGTGTGTGTGTGAAAGCAAATAACTTATTAAAAAGCATCATACTTAGTCTATTTCCTCTTTCTGCTTATATTTCATATTAACTCTAACTTATAGTATTAAACCCTTAAAAGTTCCATCTCCCGTATATATTAACTCCCTTTATTAAAATACCTCGAAACCATAAGTTTTATAATAAAACTATGTATTTAAATAAAACATCACATCGGCATACCGCAAGCCTTTCAACATGCATCCACTCTCCCCGCATTACGATATGCGATAGACCTAGACCCAACGCCATTTATCCACCCGGGTTCATATTATTTCAAGTACACCATATCGTGTTTTGCGAAGGTTTTCTTTGTTAAAATGTTTTTTACGATTTTAATGAAGAACCAACTTAAACTTTATTTAACTATAAAACCCTGCTAATCTCAGTTTAACCCATAATAAATCCCATTGCCACCTTAATTAATCATTGGGTCCCTCCGCGCTGCTCTTTCACTCCACCACCATCCGATCTAAGGCATTAAAATCTAACAACCCTAAGCAATTTTGGGTTGGCTCTCTGTCCGAGCATTACCCACCCGAAAAGCAATATTCCACTAACTTCCCCTTGCTATGTGTCAGGCTCACATTGTATCGGGTGATCCCTCCCAAAACTGCCCACGCCTCATAAAGCAGTGCGATGAAAACCAAAACCACCTCTCGCATAACGACAAAATGAACATTGTTCACTTTGTGCCATATTTCAAAAAGAAATTTGTTTTTTGTTTAAACGCAAAAATCACCATTTTGCCTTTATTTCGCCTGTTTTCACAGTAAACCCTCCATAAGCCTCTACGACCAATAAATCTATTGTTTTACCTTCCGATACGCTCTGGACTCCTTCCAATATCCTTTCAAACTCAATAAAGCCATTGATGTCCTCCTTGTCACCTATGTTTTCTTAACAATTTTTGTGTTTTGCGAGTAAGAACTTTTGTTTCAGGCTTATGAATAAAAACCCTGGATACAGTTTGAAGACAAATATGAAGATTTTACTGTTGAAAAACACAATAAAAACCTGAAATGCACAGTAAAGGTAAAAAAGAACACAGTAAAGGTTACTCGGCAGGGTCAAAGGATATTCATAGAGTTTAAAGAGTATCAGATGAAAGATCAAATGAAGGAATTCACCAGCGTAAAGGATAAAAACAAATAAGCAGCTTAAAGGGAAAAATATCAAACAACAAAGCCAGCACAACCTGAATAAAAGGGACAGCAAGAAACAGTTAAATAGCTGCCCCTATCTTCTTGCATGAAGATCTTCCTTTCCCAGAATAAATTTTAATCAGTTTTAGGATATTTTTTTAGTTTCATTATTGTATAAATAACTCTCTTCTTGAGTTGTTATGGGTTCAGGGTTTGAGGTTCATTATTCATTACTTGTAAAATCTTGACTGTTCATTCTACTTTGAACTTGGTTGCACCTTTGAAGGAGGCTTTTGTAGACACTTCATGTACTCATTTTTTCTGGAACCTTAATACAAAGCAGAGGATTCTAAATTTGGTTTTACACCGGTTGTGTTATCCTATAAGTCTTTCCAGTTATCAATCGTTATGTTTTTCTTCATATGCTTATGACTTATAGAGATATCTAGGTAGGAATAATTGTGTCTCAATTTATTCCTATAAGCTCCTGAAGTGATCATCTATTAAGAGAATGGATTAATGAACTGTCTGTTTAGCTAATCCCCTCTAATCAATAAATCATCAGCATATTTTGTAAGCATAAGTATACTGCCTTGAATCTTTGGAACGTAGTTCAAAATGTTTTCACACTTATGATTGTTCTGTTTTACAGTCTAGAAACTGTGATAATCATATTATTTATTGTCTTCCTCTCACCACTATTTTTTATCTATATCACTGTGTAAAGATTTATAGCAGCCCTTTGCTGAGATAATAATATAACCCAAAGGATTAAGTTTTTCAATTGTACATCTGTCTTCATTTATTGGTCTTCCAAAACTAAAATAAAAAACCCCCAAAACAATTATTTTAGATGCTTTGGCATTGGTAGCTGACCTACTACTATCTTAGAGGTACAACATCTAGATCAATATGCGATACAATCTAGTGGATCATGTCCATGGATGGAAACATGAGATACTTGCATGCAATCCGATACAAGCCATACTTGTGTATGTTGACATAGACTCTACAGTCCTCCAAATTCTCCTCGAAGGTGCCTGAAAATATATCATTGATATCCTTCCATTTCATCTTGATCTCCTTGTCTATGAACAAGTTAGTGTCTTCATAGATGGGAAAGCTCATAGACACTTGCTCGACCACATCTCCAGTTTCACTCTCAACGATGTCCTTTGACCCTGCTCTCTTGGAAGCCATTGTACGTGTACTACTGAGACACTGATAAACACTTGTGATACCTAGAGACAGAGCAACACTCATGGCAAACAAATTTTCAATTCAAAACCAAAAGCAACTTAAGGACTGACATGCAACACACCTGGGCGACTGACTCGAAGATTTGAGCAATTTTCACTCGAAGGTTGACTACCAGAACTATGCAAAACATAGTCTAGACTATTAGTGAGCTGAATGACTATTGAAACTGCGCAGAGCACAGTCTAGCTTGACTTGCTGAGGACTTAAACTGCGCAATGTGCAGTTTCAGTCAACACGACTGCAACCCAGGAAAAATGCATTGCGTAATTCTGGGGGCCAACTGAGGCATTGCTTCTCAAAATTGCACAGAGCAAGCCTGGGAAGCCAGTGTGAGGCAAGCTCTACGCAATTTCTGGGAGCAAGGCAAGGCCTTCCATCCCAGAAATGCACAGTGCAAGCCGGGTAGGGCAAGGTCCAGGCCAAGGGAGCTCAGACCCACTGACCAAGCAACTGAAAATAGTAAAGACTGAATGCATGTGTGAAGCTGGGTGCATACATGAGTGAATGAACATGCATGCAATAAGTGAGTGCAGGATTCAGTAAACAAAAAACAAGTAAGTGTGTGAAGCGAGTCACTGCAACGATGACTGTTAGTGCAGAAACAATGTCATGCATGCGATAGAAAGGAGATGCAATGGAAAACTTGAAACAATGCTTCTACAAGCTAACATGCATTAAAATGACAACAAGCGTTCAATGAAACCAGAAAATAACACTCACACAAATCGAAATACAAAAAAGCGACAGAAAAGTAGCAAAAGACATGAAAAGCGGACTTACCCGGAAAAAGTTGAACTGATTATGCCGAAGGTTCCTAGATGTGATAGGGAATGCCAAATCTCCAAGATCAAAGTGAATAATGAGCTCTAAGGCATCAAATAAATAGTTTTGAAAAGATCGAGGCTCATGACGCGCATGGCATAAATCTAGGAAAAAGCGACACTTGGCAGGAGGTTTCTAAAATGACTTTTACATATAACCTCCAGCTACTAAAAATGGATCCCTAAAATCTAGGGATGTTTTTTGCTTTTTGCTTTTTGATTTTTTGGGAAAAAGCTTCCCATGCATGAAAAACAAGATTTCTTGGTCCTGGGGGGAACCGGTCAACTTGGGAGCACAAGCAATGGACTACAAGCCTTTGGATGATTTTTGTGCAGTTTTTGGGTTGAGTGGCCCTAGCTGCCCCTCAAGGTGTACACATTTTCTTGACTGAAGCCAAGGCTTCCATCCATAACTACGCAAATTCTGAGAGCAAGCCCAATGATGGGTTGATTTGCGCAATTTTCAAGGCGAAGGTAGTCTGCTTGCTCTATGCAATTCTAGAGAGCAGCATGCTACCTTGATGCTCTGCGAAATTCTGGAGAGCAAGGTTGGTTTCCCTCCAATTCTGCGCAATTCTCCAAGTTAGCACAAGGGTTAGTTGAAGACCAAGTCATGGGATGTCAACTTGCAGGTGAAAGGAAGAAAAGTTAGCAAACACAAGCTGATAAGCCAAGAAACTCAACTGAAAGCATATGTACCTGGGCAGTGCAAGACATGCTGCTAAGGTTGGTTGGTAGGGAGGCTCCAAAATGAAGTTAAGGAAAAATTTTGGAGGATGGTTGTAGCCGCTACAACACATGTATAACTAAGCTTAACTTAGTATTTTTATATATTGATTCTCAAATCAATATTGGGTAATCAAATTCATTCTCAATTCCAATTTTCTTTTTCAATTCTTGCGAATTTGTGCAATTATTCTTCACTAAATCTATATCTGTGTTCTAATAATTTTACAATGTCAATTTGGATTGATTGTTAAGCGTTCACAAACTTATCAGCTATACACGACGACGAATCTTTTTGGACAGTTTGTCAGAACTAGCTTAAATGAGTAGTTCAGCTGGCTTCAACAGAAATTAGCAAGTAGTCTATCCTCATTGGTGATAGGCATATAGGTACATGACTTTTTGTGCGACAAAATGGGCTTTGGTCATGTCTTCGATTTTTTGATCTTTCAATGTTCTCTGGGCATTCTTCATTGCTCTGTTTCTCTCCCCTCTCTTGGGAAACTTCTGATTTTGTTTCTCCTCTTCTTGAGTATGTAATTTATCATTTGACTCAATGAAGATAATCTGTTGGCATTAGATAAATTATAAGTGCATTTAATTCTTACATTCGCATAATTATAAAAAGTAAAAATAAATCATAAGACAAGATTGCTAAGATCCTAAAGAAGCATAAGCTTCCTTCGACATTTAAGCCCCTAAACACTATCTGAAGCTCCCTAAGATCAGTGAAGGACCCTGTGAACTCTAAAGATGGGAAAGGTGTTTATGTCATCCCTGGCTTCTGTGGAACTTCGTACATTGGTGAAACTGGTCGTTCAATTAATCAAAGGATTTTTGAGTATGCAACTGACATCAAACATGGAAGGTCCCACTCCTTCGCTTTGGTTGAACATGTAGAAAATATAAACCATGACCTTCCGTGTTTGATGTCAGTTGCGTACTCAAAAATCCTTTGATTAATTGAACGGTCAGTTTCACCAATGTACGAAGTTCCACAGGAGTAAGGGATGACATAAACACCTTTCCCATCTTTAGAGTTCACAGGGTCCTTCACTGATCTTAGGGAGCTTTAGATAGTGTTTAGGGGCCTAAATGTCGAAGGAAGCTTATGCTTCTTTAGGATCTTAGCAATCTTGTCTTATGCTTTATTTTTACTTTTTTATAATTATGTGAATGTAAGAATTAAATGCACTTATAATTTATCTAATGCCAACATATTATCTTCACCGATTAAAATGATAAATTACATACTTAAGAAGAGGAGAAACAAAATCAGAAGTTTCCCAAGAGAGGGGAGAGAAACAGAGCAATGAAGAATGCCGAGAGAACATCGAAAGATCAAAAGATCGAAGACATGACCAAAGCCCATTTTGTGGCACAAAAAGTCATGTACCTATATGCCTATCACCAATGAGGATAGACTACTTGCGAGGATCATCACCTTAAGTTTAGGGAGGCCTTGGAAATTGAAAGGAGACCTATCCATCTGAATAGAGACAATGGTTGGAGTATTAGCAATTGTTGGATCCCCACCTTGTATTCATAAATTTTTATAATATTTATTTATTTATTCCTTTATTTTTTATTTATTTACTATTCATTTTTTTACCATATTACTTTATTTTTGGGATTTAAATAATAAAATTGGGAGAATTCATTATATTTTGATATATTTTTAGTTTTATTGTTTAGAAGAGTTAAAATTTGACCTTATTATTTTTATTTTGTTTATTTATTTATTTTATTTTTTTTTTTTCCATTTTCTTATTATTGTTTTTTAGTTTTATCATTTAGAATAATTAAGTTTTATTTTTTAGTTTTATGGTTTATTTTAATTAAAATAAAATTATTTATTAATTAATGATAATTTTTTAGTAAAAACTAGCTATTATATTTTAATAGCTAGAAAAGATTTATTTTCATCTATTTAATCTAATGCCATGATCTGGTTTTCATTTATTTAATCTATTGCCATGATCTGGTTCTTTACTCAATAATTTGAAAGACTACTTATAATTTCTTTATGTCATTTTTAAAGAAAATCTTTCAACATTGATAATATTGCCATGATCGGGTTCTTTACTCAATAATTGGAAAGACTACTTATAATTTATTTATGTGGTTTTTAAAAAAGATCATATAGATCCCAAAAACTTAAATTCAAATAAAATAGGAAATGTTAATTTATAAATTCACCACAAATGGCACGAGGTCGTAGTAGAATGCAACTCGGAGGATCGTTGTTTCGCTACAGAAAATTCACATATCGCTAGGATTGTAATGGTTACAATTGCATGGATTGATTTTCAAAAATGAATCGATAAATCAGATCTAAGATCTACCCTCAGAGTTGATAAGCCCGAAAGGAAGAGTGGATACAATAATACACCATCCCAATCGCTGTCAATTATTAAACAATACATCACAAATAATCTTTTATCTGTATGCGTTGACGCATGTACAGGATGGACGGTTCTAGTCCAGTGTGACACTTTAACATGTTGATTCGCATTGTGCATGCCGTCCTTGAGGATGGGATCACATAATGGGAATCCGGCAAGGGCATTTATGTATCACTGTAATTTATATAGGCTAAACAATATATACATACATGACTTTTAAAAGATTATTAATCACTCATCTTTTGTGCGGCGTGCCCCTGTTTTACTGCCTGGCACATGGTACTGAAAGGACGCGTGCGTCAATCGCTTTCTGCTGATCCAATTAACAGCGCTCCTCAAATCTAATCCAATGTGAATGCACCATGGGATGCGTGAAAGCAATAACTCAGATTTGACTTTGACCGATGTAAGAGATCTCTCGTCGATTCGTTGGGTGAGCACGTCATTTTATCATCGAACATGCACTTGCTCTAAAATTTATGTCAAGCATTGACCAGTACCTTTCATTTAGAGTGAATACAGGCGTATGATCCGCACTCCGTTCAGTAACAAATTCGTCTCTGGTATAAATGTCGCTGCACGATCAGATTAACCTTTAGAAGCTGATGCCCCAGCGGTGACCCTCGTTACCATAAAATTTTCTCCATTTTCGCGCGCTTTTCGTATTTACATACCATGCGTTGAGGGGAAATGGAAAAATACACTAGGGAAATCAAATTGTAAAAATAAGCGAATAATGTAATGACATAATGGATCCCCCTTCCCCACGAATCATGGTGACTTTGCCGAGACTTCTGATCGGCTAGCTCTATTTCACTAGCGATGGTCCGCCGAACCTATATTGGAATCTAAAAACCCTACTTTCCATCTTCCATTCAACGCACATACCATCCAAGCTGTAGTCTTTTCCTGTGCTCTAATATCAGTTCACCAGCTTTTCGGCAAAAGGGTCATCGATCAGATTCCCAATTACTTGCTTGGAACAACCATTGCATCATGTCTGCTACAATAGCCGCCTACAGTTTGCAATCTCAGATAGATGACAATGATTGTTGACTTTAATCGTAATCCATACAGAAAGAATGGGTTAATTGCTTCCTTTTCTCCTGCGATAGTTTTGATTTGCAGTAACTTTCAGGGTATTCTGCTCCTTTCCACCCTCTTTGCTAACCTGGTTTTCTCAACGGCGCTAACGTCAATCCTAGATTAGTTAGGAAAGGCTTATTCTATTAGTAAACAATAACTATAAAAAGACCGTAGATCGAAATCTCGGAAGTACGAAGACTGCGCTTTTATCTTCTTTCCACGAATACCATTTTTTTTTACTCTATATAAATAGAGTGTTTTAGTTTAATTTTTTGGAATTTTTTTTTGGGTTATTTTGTCTAATTTCTCTAAAATCTGTTGGAAATTTCTCTAAAATCTGTTGGAAATTTATTGAAATAAAGAAGAAAGAAATTATTTTAACGTCCACCAAGCTAAAGATAGCCTATGAGACATGCCTTCAAGCAAATACCTTATTTACTAAACCATTTGTTATTTCGCTGCATCCAAGTTTTTTTGCTCTTGCATAATCTATCATCAAAGACAACCTTAAGCAATCTACCCTCTTCCATTTGCTCAATTTTTTTTTAAATACCTTATGTCTCTCCTCATAGCTATTGCTTCAATAGGAGTAGTCCCTGTTTCACTTAACAAGTGATCCGAATTGGATCCATAAAGACTAATCGAAAGAACCAAGGTTGTACTAGGTCGGGACAGACTTCAAAGAATTTAGAACAACGATCAAAAACACCTCTAAAACAGTGGCAGTTAGCAACCAGAGTGGAACGACGAGGACCTTGGTCAAAGTGCGCTGACCAAGGCCTATGGAGACTGCGCCAAAGGCGAAATTAGCCCCTTGGAGGCCTAGATCGGGAAATACAGGGAGTTTTTTATGCGTGATTAACGCTAATTGTGCATCACTGGGTGAAAACCCTCAAAATGGGGGAAGCCCCGAGCACTCGATTGCATGAGAGCCGGGAAAACCGTGGGATTCCACTCAGCGCCCGACGCGTGGCAAGCGAAGGAGAGAGAAAACCGTCGCTCATCGCGTGCTAACAATCGAGCAAGTCAACCTCGCGAAATGAGCAGATGGCGTTGGATCTAGGGGCTCCAGATCTAATATCTAAGATCGCGCCCGATGGAGAAGACGGAATTGACGGGGGATTAAGCCGCGATATGAAAGACTTTGAAGTCCGAATTGATTGCCACGGTGGCAAATGACTCATTCCGTAACGTAACTAAAGAAATGAACCAACGAGGTAAGCTAGCGCAATTCACAGGGAGGACAAGTGGCCGCTCCTTGTGAGACTGATGATGACATCAAGACATGCAACTCCAAGCGCAGCGATAGCAGGCGATCTGACGGAGTGGAAGAGGAATCGAACAACCATGAGCTCGAATGGCTTTAAAGCCATGAACAGAGAACAGAAAACACACCTGGAGAGGAACAACAAAAGATAGAAGACAGAGAAGAGAAGGACCAGTGAAGCAAAAAGTAGAAAGAAGACAGAAGGGTTGAGCTGACCAAACGCAACGTCGAGCACAAGAGAGCTTGAGAGATTTAAGCCATCCCTGAGAGGATCTGTCAGACCAGAGAGGTCAAAGAGCTGGCAAAGAAAATTGTTTGTGTACTCTAGTGGCTTGGGGAATCCAAGAACCACCCTGCCAAGCCAATCTGTTTCAAGAGACTCATATTGAGTTCCTTCATTGTAATTCTCTGCTTCAAAACACAATAAAAGAAAGTCATCACTGAGAGTTGGACCGGAGATATAGTCCTGGAGGATAGGGTGAACTCTTTATTAATTTCTTCTATTCTTGTATTTTCTTACTGTATTTCTCTGATGTTTTCCCTTTCAAGTGTTTGTGTATTTGCAATCTGATCGATTTGTTGCCTAAATAACATAGACACACACCAAAATATGAGTCTATAATACCTTTATTTAATAAATCTTTAACTGAAGTCGCTTATAGGGTGATTATCAGATAAAGTGGTATCAGAGCTTTAGGTTGTAAGGTTAAACAAGCTTATGTTGGTTTAGCTATTGAATGCTCACAAGATCAAAGTTCAAATTAGGAGAAGGAGAGTTGGTTGAAACTAGTCCTGAGATTGGGAAAGTCTATCTTCGGAAGACAATGTCAGAGGAAGGTTCTGTGGGGCCAAACCCTCAATTCATAGAAATTTTCCTAGCTATAAAGTCTATGGTAGAATAAATGTATAGGGACTTTAGAAAGCATAAGGATGAAGATTCATCAGGTTCTAAACAAGACAAAGAAGAAGATGAGTCTCATTCCCATGACCACTCAAAAGGAAAAAGGAAAGAGGAAAGCTTTCTCACACCTCCTAATAGCCCTATGCATAATAAGAAAGTATATTTGATCAAACTAGATGTTAAATTTGACTTGCCTATATATGATGGAGAGTTAAATGCTGAAAAGTTGGACAATTGGATTAGACAAATTGATATGTGTTACAGAGTGCAGAACATCGATTCAGACAAGAGCAAAATTCAGCTGGCAAGCCTATGCCTAGGAGGCACTGGCTTGGTTTGGTGGGAAGGCAGAACCCAAGCTGACATGAAAAGACATGGTAAGACTATCTCTGTCTAGAGTGACTTTGTTTATGCAATTAAGAAACAGTTCTATCCATTGACCTACATGCGACAAGCCGTGATGAGTTGGCAAACTCTTCGTCAGTTGAAAGGGCAAAGTGTGCAAGGGTACACTCAAGAATTTAGAAAGAAAGCATTGATTCTAGGGATCTCATTAGACTCACCAGAGACTCTTTTGAATATATTGGTGGTCTACATAGCTACATGAGGCATACCATCCTCATGTTTAATCCTACTAGTATAGATGAGGTATATGTACAAGATACTCATCTAGAAGCTAGAGGAAAGAATGGAAATCCAGAAGTTTGGGGACCATCCCAACCCACTGCAAACAAGAGCAAGGAGAAAAGAAAGCAGAAATGGAAAGAAAGGAAGGCAAACACTGCACAGAAAAGCACAGCTTCATGCACTCACTATAAAAAGGAGGGGCATGATGATGAGCATTTCTAGATTGTGCATCCGAAGTTGAGACCTAAGAAGTCTGAGGGCAAGAAGAAGAAGACTACTGCAGCTATTCAAAAAGATTTGGGGTCAGACTCGGGAGATGAAACAATCATTGCAGCCACAGGTATAAAAGGTAAGGATTCTGAAGCATCTACTAGTAATTTTGTTCAATCTATTATTGATGAAGAACATGAGAGAAAAAGACATGAGCTTTTCCATATTCGAGTTGTTTCCAAACATCGAAAGTTTGATACTTTGTTTGATAGTGGCTCACAAGTAAATTTGATTTCTGAAGCAGTTGTAAAGAAATTGGGATTAGCAACTACACCTCATAAGAAACCATAGCCATTAGGATGGTTGAATGATAAAGTACAACTACAAGTGACTAGACAGTGCAAACCCAAGTTTTCTTTTGGGTCAACATTTGTAGATGAGGTTGAGTTAGACATAATTCCTTTGGATATATGTGGAATTGATTTAGAGAGTCCTTACTTGTATGATAGAAAAGCTATTTTCTATAGCGCTGAGAACAAGTATCTACTTGTTAAAGATGGAATCGAATACTTTGTAAGAGCTCATAAGCTCAAGAATCATTATACTCTCATAAACTCAGGGCATATGAAAAGAATGATAAATTCATGCAAACAATTCTTACTAATGGTTGTAAAGGAAAAGAAACCTGATAAAACCAACGTATTTGAGGGTTGTAATGCTAAGCAGCAAGCTGATATAGAAAAGATTGTTTCAGAGTATGATGTCCTGTTTCAGGAACCTAAAGGTCTGCCACCCAAAAGGGAAATAGTAAAAGATATTGTTTTTTAGCAAGATGTTCCATTGCCTAATATTGGAATGTAGAGGTTGTCTTTTTTAGAGAATGCTGAAATCAAGAAGTAGGTGCAGGAGTTGCTTGAGAAGGGGTTCATCAGGCCTAGCACATCACCATGTGGGTCACCAATCATTTTGATGAAAAAGAAAGATGGCTCATGGAGATGTGCATTGACTACCGAGCACTGAATAAGATAATAATCAAAAATCGTTATCCCCTTCCTCACATAGATGATCTTTTAGATCAATTGAAGGAAGTTGTTTATTTCACCAAGTTGGACTTGCACAGTGGATGCCATCAGGTCAGAGTTGCAGAACAAGATGCATGGAAGACTACTTTCAAGACAAAGCAGGGATTGTATGAGTGGCTAGTTATGCCTTTTGGCTTGACTAATGCCCCTGCTGCTTTCATGAGACTAATGAATAATGTACTCAGACCTTTTCTTGATGATTTTGTTATTGTGTATCTGGATGAAATTCTGATTTTTATTAAAACGTGGGAGGAACACTTAAAGCATGTTAAGAAGACATTAGATGTTTTGAAAAGAGAAAAGCTTTATGTTGAACTCTCAAAATGTGAATTTGGAAAAACATCTCTAAATTATTTGGGTCATATAGTAGGGGGTAGTGAATTGAAAATAGATCCCTCTAAAGTTGATGACAGGCCGACCATGCCCGTAAACCAGGATCTTTCTCTCTCACTCATGTACATAAAAGTATGTGCCTAATCAACAAATCAACTTATTGGTTCATTGTTCATGTGCGCCTTCCTCAACACAACCTATTCAAAACTTCATGCAGGAGTTGGGAAAACACCATTTAATTATCAAGAGTTTCACAATTCGACTTTGTTTCCGCTGCTGTCTCGGCATTATTTAATTGAAAACCATTTAATTAAAAAATTACCACGCATCCAGATGATGCAACTGGTTACCAGACTGGTCACCTCTATCTACGGTTCGATTTCCACATGTACGCAACTATCTACCTCCGATTGCTGCCTGTGTACACAATTGATTATAACAATTCACGCCAAGCGTATAAGACATTCACACCTTAATATCCTATAGCTTTGGGTGCATCATTGTATCAAGCACCGCTTATATGAAATGGAAAAACGGGATTTTATACGGTGAAGGAACAGATCTCTGTTCCAGAATTTATATAACTACGCGTTCCAGTATCAGAGCTCCTTTTAAATATGGGGATTTACATTGGTTTAGAACATATATCACACAGTCCCTACGCAACACTCAGAAATTTACATAGTTATTACATGCAACTCAACAGCAACTGTTCCAATGTGTTACACACAGTTATCTTATCTCATCAAATTCAAAGGTGCTTGCAAGTATTAAGACACAGGTTTCATCTACATGGTTGCGCCAGGTTTCATATACACAGAATGCATAATAATAAGAATTCAAGGCGCTGTTGTTTTTTTTTTCCACAATAAATCAATATATATAAACTGAAACAAACAATGACTTACAAACTTCTTCTGGGCCAGATCTTCAATGTTCATGGCCTTTACAATTTGCCCGAAGGCTTCCAACCAGAGACCTCACAATCTATCTCCCTCTGATCCTCAATGCCTCAGCATTCCTAATTTATAAACACTAAGCATGATCTAGAATCACCCAAGTAAAAGCTCTAAGTGTCTACATGTAATGCATACACAGGGTAAAAAGCATCTGGAGGCTTTTTCCCATCTTTTTCCCTGTTCTAAAATAGAAAAGCCTTCCTTATCCCCATCTATTGCTTTTATTCCTAAAAACACTCCCTATTTTATTAAAAATAACAAAATACTTAAAATAATCACACCCCTTCTTTATTCTATATTTACAAATGGAAACAGGCTTGATGCTCCTGCATCATACACCCAACCTTAAAACTAATCATGATCTCCTGATCATGTGCCTGGATCCCATACTTTGTTCTACAACCGTCCAAATGCTTTATTCCTTTGCTGCCGCTACATTTCTGTTGTCCTTTCCTCCATCTTCTTCTTTCTGTCAATCAGGTTCAAGTTCTGATTGATCTTGCTTGCTGCTATTTCTATTTTCCTCCAATTTGATTGCTGCATCATCAGCTACCACTTGATGACAGGTTGACCGTGCCTGCATATACCAGGATCTTTTCAATATTCCCTTCAGCGCACTGGCGCTCAATTCACAACAGTTGCATAAATGTGGTTTATATCAAAATCTTTAATGCGCCCATATCTATTCAATACTTATACACCACGCAACAGTTATCTCAGTTATAGACCGGCGCACCTGTTACTGCCTTCCGGCCACAACCCGAACAGCTACAATGAAACCCACACAATACTCTGTCTCAACGTGCATATAACATATAACTCTGCCAGAATTAAGTACGAAATTGAAGATTGATACTTCTGCCCCAACGCGCATATAACATATATACACAGGCTTATATATATGTGAAGAAACCCTCTCCATGCATACACACAGGTCACTGATTATCGATTTGGAAGGTTAAGAACCGCTCAGCAAACAGAACATGCACCATAGTAATTATGAGGAGGAATTGCGCATAACAATTTTGAAATCTAAGAATTAATATCCCCAGCTCATAAACTTCACCCAAATCATAAGGAAAACTCTACGCATTTACCACTGCCTTTCGGCCAAAAGAAAACTAAGGAAATTAACTGCATGTACAGTCATGCATACCCACCGTATTTGATGGCACACCAGAATAATGTCAATGTGTAATGAATATCTGTCATATTTCTCAAACTGTATAAACAAGTATTTGGTTACAGCATGTACTGTGTGTGGGGTGGGAAATGTCTCTATTGGACAGAAATTATCGTGGACGAGCAAGTGAGCAGACGCGTTCATGAATCCAGCGCCTGGCATTCTGTAATCAAATATGTGGTTCATCGTCTACAGTCATCCGTTATTAAACTTGTCTCGACTGAAGCACGCCTAATTACAATTTCAAAACAGATTATGCATGCGTAGTATCATAATACTCATTATTCTCAAACGCCAGAGAAATTTAAAATTATACTTTGGAATTGGCGGAATTTCCAACCATACAGCGATTTGTAAAATATCCATTCATCACATAACATTCAGCCATTCAGGTTTTCATGAGAGCGAGAGAGTTTCACAACAACATTCCTGACCTCGCCTCCCCTCTCTCTCTCTGATACCTCTTGATGACAGGCCGACCATGCCCGTAAACCAGGATCTTTCTCTCTCACTCATGTACATAAAAGTATGTGCCTAATCAACAAATCAACTTATTGGTTCATTGTTCATGTGTGCCTTCCTCAACACAACCTATTCAAAACTTCATGCAGGAGTTGGGCAAACACCATTTAATTATCAAGAGTTTCACAATTCGACTTTGTTTCCGCTGCTGTCTCGGCATTATTTAATTGAAAACCATTTAATTAAAAAATTACCACGCATCCAGATGATGCAACTGGTTACCAGACTGGTCACCTCTATCTACGGTTCGATTTCCACATGTACGCAACTATCTACCTCTGATTGCTGCCTGTGTACACAATTGATTATAACAATTCACACCAAGCGTATAAGACATTCACACCTTAATATCTGATAGCTTTGGGTGCATCATTGTATCAAGCACTGCTTATATGAAATGGAAAAACGGGATTTTATACGGTGAAGGAACAGATCTCTGTTCCAGAATTTATATAACTACGCATTCCAGTATCAGAGCTCCTTTTAAATATGGGGATTTACGCTGGTTTAGAACATATATCAAACAGTCCCTACGCAACACTCAGAAATTTACATAGATATTACATGCAACTCAACAGCAACCGTTCCAATGTGTTATGCACAGTTATCTTATCTCATCAAATTCAAAGGTGCTTGCAAGTATTAAGACACAGGTTTCATCTACACGGTTGCGCCAGGTTTCATATACATAGAATGCATAATAATAAGAATTCAAGGCGCTGTTGTTTTTTTTTCCACAATAAATCAATATATATAAACTGAAACAAACAATGACTTACAAACTTCTTCTGGGCCAGATCTTCAATGTTCATGGCCTTTACAATTTGCCCGAAGGCTTCCAACTAGAGACCTCACACTCTATCTCCCTCTGATCCTCAATGCCTCAGCATTCCTAATTTATAAACACTAAGCATGATCTAGAATCACCCAAGTAAAAGCTCTAAGTGTCTACATGCAATGCATGCACAGGGCAAAAAGCATCTGGAGGCTTTTTCCCATCTTTTTCCCTGTTCTAAAATAGAAAAGCCTTCCTTATCCCCATCTATTGCTTTTAGGCCTAAAAACACTCCCTATTTTATAACAAAATACTTAAAATAATCACACCCCTTCTTTATTCTATATTTACAAATGGAAACTGGCTTGATGCTCCTGCATCAAAAGTGGCAGTCATTGTAAACTGGCCTAAACCCAAGTCAGCTACAGAAGTGAGAAGCTTCTTAGGAGCAACACAATATTGGAGGGAGTTCATCTCTAACTTTTCCTCAATTGCAGCTCCCTTACATGCTTTGACATGACTGAACAAGGTGTTTCAATGGGGAGGCAAACATCAGAAAGCCTTCGACACCTTGAAAGAAAATATTAGTACAACACCTGTACTAACACTACCTGATCTACAAAGACCATTTGAGATCCAAATAGATTTCAGTGACTATGCCATGGGAACAGTGTTGACACAACATGGTAAACCCATATGTTATCATTCTGAGACTTTTAATCCTACAGTAGTTAACTATCCTACATATGATAAAAAATTGTATGCATTAGTTCAGAGTGTGAAAAAGTGGAAACATTACTTAATGGGCAAGGAGACAGTAATACATACTGATCATCAGCCACTTCAATATCTACACTACCAAACTAAGTTGCAACAATCAAGACATTATAGGTGGATGGGTTTTCTACAACAATTTCATTTAGTCATCAGATATAAAAAGGGCATACATAACAAAGTTGCAGGCATGTTATCAAGACCCATTATAAATGCATCTACTATACTTAAGCATAATTCTGTACTACATGAAAGCTACATTGAACAATATGCTCAAAATATAGACTTTAAATATGTATATGCAACTTTGAGTCAAGGCAAAGGAGTAGAAGAATTGGATTATCATGTGAAGGACCAACTCTTATATCATTGTGGGAAACTCTGCATTCCACAAACATAGAGAGTAAAGATAGTTAGAGAAGCACACACTTCTCTGATATCAGGTCACTTTGGGGTAAGTAAAACAGTTGCATAGCTGCAAAGGTTTTTTTATTGGCCAAAAATGAGTGAGACAACTTCTAGATATGTAAGAGGATGTACTATGTGTGCTAAAAGCAAGCCCAACAATAGAAAACTAGCCCTGTACACTCCATTGTCAGTTCCTTCTCACCCTTGGGAAAGTGTTTCCATGGATTTTGTTGGGGGACAGCCTAAGTCTAGAAAAGGTCATGATTATCTGTATGTGGTTGTGGATAGGTTCAACAAAATGTGTATTTTAATACCTTGTAATAAACAGATTACAGTTGAACAAACTGCAAAACTGTTCTTTAAACATGTATGGGTTCATTTTGGATTGCCCACTTCCATTGTATCTGATCGAGACACCCGATTTGTGGGGAAGTTTTGGTCAAGTCTATGGGAACTAATGGACACCAAACTGAAGAAAAGCACAATTTTTCATCCACAAACCGATGGCCAAACATAAGTAGTTAACAGGACAGTGATCCAATTACTCAGAGGATATTGCAGCAAACATCCTAAGCTTTGGGATGAACATTTGTGTTATGTGCAACATGCTTACAACAAAGCAAAACACTTTTCTACACAAAGATCTACTTTTGAGACCTGTTTTGGTTTCACACCAAGGTCTCCTTTGGATTTTGTCTTTGGTAAATATACCATAGTTGATGGACCCAGTGATGTGGGAAAGGGAACTAGGTTCATGGAATAGATCCAGGAGATCCACCAGGTAGTATAGGAACAGCTAGAAAAGAGCCAAGCCAGATACAAGACTAGGCATGACAAGCATTGGATGGAGCATAGTTTTCAAGTTGGTGACCAGGTCTGGCTATATATCAGCAAGGATAGGATGCAAGGTGAAGGTAAAAAGCTAAAGTCTATCAGGTATGGACCCTTCAAAACACTTGAGAAGATTGGTGAAAATGCTTTTCACCTTGATCTACAAGCTTACATGCACATCTACTCAATCGTAAATGCAAATTGCTTGAGATTGTTTGAACCTTCTCTAATTGAGGATCCTGAAGAGCAGAGTCAATTGCCTTCTATTGATGACCTACTGCCTAAATATCTTAATGAATTGCAGGAAGACACAGTGCTGGAAAGGAAGGTGAGGACAACACACCGAGGAGATGTTGAGTACCTCAGAATTGGACTCAAAGGTTTGAAGCCAAGCAGTGCAAAATGTATTGAGATTGGACAAGTGAGACAGCAGTACCCTCACTTAGTCAATGCTTGAAAACCAACTTTTGGTGGTCCCAAAGCTTTTTAGTGGGAAGGCCATGATCCAAATTGGATCCATAAAGACTAATTGAAAAAACCATGGTTGTACCAGGTCAGGACAAACTTCAAAGAATTTAGAAAAGCGATAAAAAACACCTCTAAAACAATGGCAGTTAGCAGCCAGCGTGGAACGATGAGGACCTCGGTCAAAGAGCTGTGACCGAGGTCCATGGAGACTACGTGGGAGGTGAAATTAGCCCCTGGGAGGCCTGAATCGGGAAACAAAGGGAGATTTTGATGCGCGATTCGCGATAATCGTGCATCGCTGGGTGAAAACCCTCAAAATGGGGGAAGCCCCGAGCACTTGGTCGCATGAGAGCCGGGAAAACCATGGGATAAAATTCTAAGAGCTAACGGCGGGACCCGCGCTCCAAAAACTGGTAGTATTGATCAGATGCATCCCTGAGCAGTAAGCAGTTTCGGTGAAAACGAAGCGATTCCACTCAGCGCCTGACACGTGGCAGGTGAAGGAAAGAGAAAAACGCCGCTCATCACGTGCTAACGATTGAGGAAGTCAACCGCACGAAACGAGCAGATGGCATTGGATCTGGGGGCTCCAGATCTAACGGCTAAGATCGCGCCCGATGGAGAAGACAGAATTGACGGGGGATTAAGCCGTGATATGAAAGACTTTGAAGTCCGAATTGACTGCCACGGTGGCAAATGACTCATTCCGTAACATAACTGAAGAAATTAACCGACAAGGCAAGCTGGCGCAGTTCGGAGGAGGACAAGTGGCCGCTCCCTATGAGTCTGATGATGACGCTGAGATAGGGAACTCCAAGTGCAGTTGTAGCAGGTGATCCAATGGAGTGGAAGAGGAATCAAATAGCCATGAGCTCGAATGGCTTTAAAGCCATTAACAAAGAACAGAAAACACACCAGAGAGGAACACCAAAAGACAGAAGACAGAGAAGAGAAGAACCAGTGAAGCAAAATGTAGAAAGAAGATAGAAGAGCCGAGCTGACCAAAGGTAGCATCGAGCACCAAAGAGCTTGAGAGATTCAAGCCATCCTTGAGAGGATCTGTCAAACCAGAGAGGTCAAAGAGCTGGCAAGGAAAAGAGTCTGTGTACTCTAGTGGCTTGGGGAATCCAAGAACCACCTTGCCAAGCCAATCTATTCCAGGAGACTCATATTGAGCTCCTTCATTGTAATTCTCTACTTCAAGACACAATAAAAGAAGGTCACCACTGAGAGATGGACCGGAGATATAGCCCTGGAGGATAGGGTGAACTCCTTATTAATTTCTTGTGTTCTTGTATTTTCTTACTGTATTTCTCTCTTGTTTTCCCTTTCAAGTGTCTGTGTATTTGCAATCTGATCAATCTGTTTCCTAAATAACATAGACTCACACCAACATATGAGTCTATAATACCTTCATTTAATAAATCTTTAACTGAGGTCGCTCATAGGGTGATTATCAGATCAATAAGATATCATAAGAAACTGCACTTTTAATCTTAAATGTGTTTGTAATCAAACACTTCTGAATTTTCTCAATTTGTCTCCACTGCATGTCAGATACACTGCTAGCCCATAGTTCACAACCATAGAGAATAACTGGAATCACTAGAAGCCCAAAAAGAGTTTGAGTTGTTTTCCAGTACCATAACTTTGCCTCTCTACACCTATTTTGAAAAGCATAAAATGTTTTCCAGCCCCCCAAAGTTATTTTTTTTTCTACAACCACTTCAGCTTAGATTTTTGTTGAAGTCAATTCTGAGGTATTTGTAATCTGCAACTGCTTCCATAATGTTGTCTTCAAAGTAGAACTTGTGTTGGTTATGTTTTCTTTTCTTAGAGAAGACCACTACTTTTGTTTTGCTGATATTGACTTGCATCCCCACACTTCTACAAAAATTCTCAAGGGATAGTAAGTGCTCTTGCAAACCAAGAGTCGATTTAGCAATCAGAATAAGGTCATATGTATACAAAAGAAGCCTTATAACAAACTTTCCCAAATAGATACCATCAACCCCTTGCAAATTTAACCACTCCTCAAGCTTGTCAATATATAAACCAAAAAGGGTAGGAGACAGTGGGCAACCTTACTTGACCCCGATATCACTTCTAAGACTTTCAGAAGTCCCTATTGAAGTTTTAATTTTCACTTTCACCTCTTCATACAGCCTATGCATAGCTGCTCTCAAATTTTTAGAAACACGAAGTTTCTCCATTCTGTTCCAAAGCTTATCCCTAGGAACCAAGTCAATGATTTTCTAAAATCAACAAAGCAACAAAAGACTTCTTCCTTTTTCTCCCAAACTTTTTCAATGATGTGCCTTAAAGTTATACAATGATCAACTGTGGAATGTTTAGGTGTAAAACCTATATTCCCTTTAGCACACTTATCTCTTTCGTCTGCCCACTTGCTAATTTTGTTTTCTAGCATGCTTCCAAATAGCTTTGAAAACAAAGGGTTTATCATGATGGTCCTATAATTGGAGAGATTATTGACGTCACCATTCTTGAAAAGAGGTATTGCCAGACTAGTTTTCCAATCTATGGGGAGCCCTTGTTGTATGATGTTGTTGAATATTTTTGTAATGTGAGGTGCAAGAATCTTTGAGCCCCACTTTAGATATTCTTCTTGAAGTTCAGCTAAGTCTTTTGCTTTTCCAACACCCAACTTCTTGATACTCATCTCTACCTCTTGTACCATTAAGAGTTCAGTATCAGTGTTGACCAAGAGGGGAGGGTCAACCTCGAGAACTTGCTCATAGAGTTGTCTTGCATAGCCAAACCATTTAGAAACTGTAATATTATTTCCAATTTGTATCTTTTTCAGTTGGAGCTCCTTCCAAAACAATTTGAGATTATTTTTCCCCAGGAAGATTAGTTCTTCCCTCCTTGAAACCATGAAATCAGCCTCTTTCTTGCTTAATAATTGCTTGTAAGCTTTGAGCTTTATGTTATCCTTGTTTGATTCTTTCCACATTGTCCTTGCCTTTTTGCATTCCTCGTCAAACCAAGCATTAATCAGAAAGAAATTTGTTTCAGACTCATTAATTTTTGTTCTTTTGCACTTTGCAAGTGCACATTGAATTAAATGTGTTAATTCATGACTATGAAGGCTATGAATTGTAATTTTCTCCTTCTCGAAGAGCCTCTCTAGCGTTATTTCGAAGGTATTACAATTTTCTGAGGTCAAAAGAATTTTTCCCTGTGGGAGATTTTGTTGGACATGCTGAATTTTTTACTCTAATTGTTTCTTTCCAATCCAAGAGAAACATAAATAAATTGGCTTGTGATTTGATTTCAAGTCCCACGGTTGATCTCCAATCAAAACTTCCTCCATTTTCTCACAAAAACCATGCGAGAAAATTATATAATCTACCATACTTGCTCCATTGTAAGTATTGCAAGTGAAATTACCGAATTTTTCCCATCTAGCCAAGCCATTACAAGTGACTAAATCAAAGGCCCCACATATAGTAAGCAAATGTTCACCAAAGAGATTGCAACCCTTTTCCTTTGAAATTCTTTCCCAGTGATGGTTACTTTCTTCTGTAAGCCAAATAGGTTCACAACCATCTTTACAACAAAGAATGTTAGCTTGCTCACTTGCAATCCTAGCATTGAAATCACCCACTATAAGGACTTCACCTAGTTGCGAATATGTTGCAATATCCGCTTTTAAGGCTGCAAATGAATCTTTGTGGTAAAGCCCTTTACCTTTGTAGATTTTTGAAACCTGCATCACAAAATAGCATGCTACAATTCTGATGTGGTTTCTATTTTCTGATATTTTAAACCAAATGAATTTCTTATTTGATCTTCTTTTTCTAACTGAATGAGACAACCTTCTTTCTCCCTTACTAAAACCATGATACCCCCGTGCCCTTTGCCATTCCTTGCTGCCTTGTTCCACACTGTCATCTTTCAATATCCTTCAAAGAGAGGTGCCTTGCACCTTTCATGCTCATGTGTTTATATGAGGCAAATTATGTCTCTATCTTCCGTAATAGGCCCTAACCCAGGTCCTCATCTCCATGAGTAACCTTTGCAGTTCCAACAAACTAATCTTAAGGAAACCTGGGTATGACTTGATTTCTATTTATTTTGACATCCTAATTTTGATGGGTAACCCCTGCACAATCAAAGTGCCCTAGGATTTTTAAGGGTGCTAAATCCATATATACAGCTAAAAAACCAATTTAAATAACACATATGAAGATTTAACCTCAATTTTTCTGCCAGATTCCGTTACCAGAAAGTCCAAAAAATTGCATTAAGGACAACTCATATATATATATATATATATATTATATATATATATATATATATTATATATAATATAATATATATATATTATATATATATATATATATATATATTCTGATGAATCATGAAGATTTTATAATTATGAGATTAAGTATTAAGGTTTCAACTTATCAAAATTTTCTAATTGTTTTTTCTAAGAATATATGATTTTATTGAAAAGAATATATCATAACAAGAAAGAAAGGGTTTTGTAACCTTACAGAAGAGTGGCAACAAAACACAAAATTTACAACACGTAACACTACTAATTGATTACTAAATTTTTCATAATAGTTTGTCTGCATGCATGTGTTTCTTGGGGGTGGCAACAATTTCACTTGGGCTCCGATTTTCCATTTTTATATTTTCTCATATCAACCAAGTTAAATAAAAATAATTTATTAGATTTAATAGTAGGTCTGGTTTGGTCGTTAATCTTTAATTCACGTATCTTCAATTTACACCTCTTGTTAACATACTTGTTTGCTTATATGTTGAAGTCTCTTAGGACATGGAAATATGCTTTGAATGAGATATCTTTAGTGATTTTCCTAATTTTTTTCATGATGTTTTTCATAGATTTCTCCTTTGGGAGAAAGCCTTTCCCCACCTAATATAGGATTATGAGAGAATGATCTTTAGCTAACAAAAGTCCCTGTTAGACATCATATATGTCTGCTCCAGCAGAGGCCATATATGTCTATTTGATTATTTGTCATATAACCAAGATCCCATGAGTACCTAAATACTTTGTCCTCCTTTGAGTCACAAAATACTCGTTGCCCTCCTACTATATCTCAATAAGTTAATAGATTCTAAATATTCTATTTTTTAGAGAAATGATTAAAAAACATATTTAAATTGAATTGCTAAATTTATACCGAACAAAAATCATAAAAAAAATCATAAATTTAAATCTATTATATATTTAAAAGTATATTTTTAATAAATAAAAAAATAAAAATATACTGACTTAAAACAATTAATCATAAAAATTATAATTTTCACTATTTTTTGGACTTGCTTAAAAGATAACCATGTTTTACATCATATTTTTTTTTACTTATCTTTTTATTTTTATTTTTATTTTTTTTGTTAAATCACTATTAAAATACATTCTTCTAAATATCACTTTATTTTAACACAATAAATACTATTATCATGAGGGAGAAGTGTAGACTTGTAGAAATGAAGATGATGGCTTTTGCATTTTTATAATTTTTTTAAAAGGGGTAGGACAAAGTGGAGGATTTGAGTGATTTTTTGTGAAATGAAATGGATGAGTGATGGATGGATGATGGACAGTAATGGGGGAACCTTATTCATCATTGTTAAGGTCATAAGGTCCTTGTAGGGTCATCCTTGTCCTCATGTCTTCCTCCAGTATCTTTTCAAAACCCTCCTGTAGCACCACAAGACCTTCCTGTAGTAATTATAGGTCCTTCCTGTAGCAGTCCAAAGAGGTGGTGAAAATTGAAGTTCAGGCTAATAGGATGGTGGATAGAGGTGATCACATGAGTGGATATGATAGATATTAAGTGGATGGATGGAAGAATCAAATAAATCTTGATAATTTTGGCCCTGTAGCCATGAAATTTTCCACTATCTATAATCTTGCAAAATGGGAAAAACAAAAATCAACAAACATGGTAAAACTCTTTTTTTTCTTTTTCTGTTTGAGACACACAAGTTGCCTCAGATGAGCTTTTCAACCTAAATGCCTTCCCTAGGTGCCTTAAGAGAGGTTTTCACCTAGGCCTTTTATTTTTTCTATTTTTTTCAACAAAAATATCTAAAAGTGTTGTGGACTGGAAGCTATGATACTCCAAATCACATTGAATTCTATGTTTATTGTACTGATGAATTTTTCCTTCAACATAGGTTTCATGTATAACTTCAGCCTATAACCATTGACAAGCAAGGGGATATCTTCCTCATCAATGGTTCTGATTTAGAAAAAATCCATTGGCATGACACTTTTCTACCAGGTATGGGCCTAACCATCTTGTCATTAAATTTCCTTTAAAACATTTGAACCTAGAATAATATAACAAGGTCCAATCCCCTTCTTGAAAAACATTTTCCTTGATATGCTTATCATTCTAGACCTTCCTTTGCAATTTTATAACTTCAGTGTGGAGGAGGACCTGCATTCTGAACTCATCCAATCCATTCAATTGGATCAACCTTTCTTGCTATGCTTTGGTGACATCTAAGTCCAATTGGGCTTCCATTCTCAAGGTGTTATATTCAAACTCAATAGAAAGCAGAGTTTTCTTCCCATAAAATAAATCATATGGAGTGAACCCAGTAGTTGTATTCTAAGTGGTGTTATAGGCCCAAGTGGTCTCCACTAATATGTTTGCCTAATCTCTCCAATTGCTGCCCACAACCTTGGTGAGGATGCTCTCAAATGCCCTCTTTGTAACCTTTACTTGCCCATTTGCTTGAGGGTGATAGGTAGTAGATGTTTTGTGTTTGATATTATGTTGCCTTAAGGGATTCTCAATCAAATGTGATGTGAATTTAGCCCCCTGATCGGTGACTATCTCCCTTGGATACCCAAACTTGTAGAAAATATTTTCCCTTAATAACTCAAACACTTTCTTATTTGTTGTTTCTTTGACAGCCTTTGTCTCTGCCCACTTTTTCAATTAATCAATGCACACAATGATGTAATTTTCCACCCTGATGATGGATCAATTAGCCCAATGAAATCCATGCCCCACTTGTCAAATGAATCTAAGGCTACTTGAGGTTGTAGAGGAATCTCATCCTAGGTGTCAGTTTCCCCATCCTTTGGCACTGGTCACATCTGCTCATATACATTCTTACATCTTGATGGAGAGTGGGCCAATAGTAGCCAGCTTGTAAAGTTTTGAAATTTGTTCTCTTGGAAGCAAAATGACCCCTAGAGGGCCCATCATGGCAGGCTAAGAGGATGTCAAAGACCTACTCTTCCCTGACACATCTCCTTAAAATCTGATCTGGTCCTAGTTTGAAAATATTGCCCCCAATCCAAGTCTTTACAATTTTGCTCTTCTCCCTTGATGACAGATTTGGAGGAAATATCCCAGTAACCAGGTAGTTGGCTATGTCAGCAAACTAGGGAGAGAGCGTTGAGATAGTACATAGGTGCTCATCTGGAAGTTGATCATTGAACATCCCTTCATCACGTGTAGGAAAAATAAGTCTAGACAAAAAATTTGCAATTACATTTTATTTTCCTGGCTTGTCAATGATAGTCAAATCAAACTATTGTAACAATAACAACCATCTAATGATCCTAGAAATTACATCAGTCTTATTCATCAAATATTTAATTGTTTCATGATCAGTATGCACAAAATTTTGGTATCCAATGTTGTAGTGAATGGACTTGTTTAAGGAGTGTACAACAGCTAAGAGTTCTTTTTTAGTGAAAGTAGAGTTCAATTAAGCCTTAGACAAATTTTTACTAATGAAATAAATGGAATAGGTTAACTTATCTTATATTTTCCCAAAGGATGCCCCCACATCTTTGTCTGATGCATCAATTTGGATATGGAAAGCAAGAGTCCAATTGGGACCCCTAAGTATGGGTGCAGTGATTAATTTCTCTTTTAATATCTCAAGGGCCTCTTGGCAACTACTTGCCCAACAAAATTATGAGTCCTTGTCCAACAATCCAAACAATGGTGAAGCCACTTTACTAAAATCCTTGATAAACCTCCTATAATAACCAGCTAACCCAGGAAACTCCTAACATCACTCTACTTTTGAGGGGTAGGGACCCTTTTGACGATGGAAATCTTGTTCGGGTCCACTTGTATCCCTTCCTGAGACATTGAATGGCCAAGTACAATCCTTGCATTTACTAAGAATTCACATTTCTCTGGACTTAGCAAGAGGTTCATTTCAATGCATTTTCTGAGGACTTTACCCAGATTAGAGAGAGCCTCCAGGAAGTCACACCCATAGGGAGTGAAATTATCCATGTAGATCTCAACAGAGTCACGAACAAGCTCAATAAAGATGCTCAAACCTGCCCTTTGAAAAGTGGTAGGGGAATTTCATATATTGAATGGGAGGACTCTATCAGCAAGGTACCCTAAGGTTTTGTGAATGTAGTCTTGTCTCGGTCTTCAGGGTTGATCTGGATCTAATTGTAACCACTAAATTGTAGGTTTTAACCCCGTACAAAAATTACTTGCATACGAATTCTAAATCACAGGAAAAATAAACAATGCGAGAGCATAACACATAAAAACACATATGCACAGAGATTTTCCCCTGGATCCTAAAACCGGGACTACCAGCTTGATTTTTCATTATGTTCCTTTCAATGT